>JANIJG010020486.1:0-30389 GCA_024611175.1 Megaceryle torquata
TCCCCCTCTACTCTGCACTAGTGAGACCATATCTGGAGTACTGTGTTCAGTTCTGGTCTCCCCAGTTCAAGAGGGACTGGGAAATACTAGAGAGAGTACAATGGAGAGCTACAAAGATGATTAAGGGACTGGAACATCTCTCTTATGAGGAAAGGCTGAGACCTCTGGGGCTGTTTAGCCTGGAAAAGAGAAGACTGAGAAGGGATCTTATTAGTGTTTAAAAATATCTGAAGGGTGGGTGTCAAGCAGAAGGGGACAGTCTCTTTTCAGTGGTGTCCTGTGATAGGATAAGAGGTAATGGTAGCAAGGTGAAGCACAGGAAGTTCCACCTCAACATGAGGAAAAACTTCTTCACTGTGAAAGTGACAGATCACTGTCCTCAGTGCTGCCCAGAGTGGTTGTGTAGTCTCCTTCTCTGGTGATTTTCAAGACCTGCCTGGATCTGCTCCTGTGTGGTATGCTCTTTCTGTTCCTGCATTGGCAAGGGTGCTGGACTTGATGATCTCCAGAGGTGCCTTCCAACCCCTACCATTCTGTGATATAGACATAGACACACAAGCCCATTGTCTATGACTAGGGATCTGTACACTTTTTCTATGACTCTACTCCTTATCCTGTCACATCAGGCCCTGCTAAAAAGATTGTCCCCATCTTTCTTGTAGGCCCACTTTAAGTACTGGAAGGCCACAAACAAGTCTCCCCAGAGCCTTCTCTTTTCCTGGATGAACAGCTCCAACGCTCTCAACCTTGTAATCCTTCCTTTGAGAAAACACTATTGCAGTGATTAAGGGGTTATACAATGCTTATAAATCTTCCACTTCTCAGCATGCACTTGATAAATTGGGCTTGGCCATAGTTGCAGAGGCAGATGACTGCCAAGTGCAAAATGCCCATCCTGAAGACAGCATCTAGTGCATGGAGTTGAAGGTGGCCAGAATCATAATTCATGAAACTGATTTTGGATGCTCCAGCTCTTGGAGCCACCTCCTACAATACTGCTATTTTGTTTAACTGTAAGTAGCAATGTACATTTCTCTAAATCCAGAAAGGCAGCCTACTGGGTACTGGAGGAAACCTATAATGTATCTCTTTCTCTGACAGCCCTGTGAACATCCCAGCCAGGCCGACAATAGACCAACAGACTTGCTTACTGTTGTATGTATGCACAACAAATAAAATATGTTCCAGTAGTCCTGCAAGAGGACAATCCGGTCTGTATATCCTTCTCCTTTTTCACCCTAGGGAGCATGACACCATACATAGCAAATAGCCTCACTGTTTCTCAACGGCATCAAATTAGAAGGTCACAGAATATTGGGAGTGATGTGAAAGGTTTCTTTTATGAAGATTTTTCATTAATTACAAGGCCCTTGATTATTTAGCAAATACAAGAAATTAAACCTTATTCCTAGTCTGCCTGTGGAGCTCAATAATTTCTTTAAGTGAAAGTGACATTTTTCATGAAGTAGAATATGAAGATCCTTCCTCTTTCTTTCGTTTTGCACTAATATAGGTGAGAGGCCAGATTCTCTACAAAATATCAGGTCAATGAAACATTTTTTGTACCTAGTGACTGTCCTTCTCCAAGTCTTTGTGTATTGTCCCCAACACTAGGATTTGTGCATAATGAAAACTTTTTTAAAGAGAATTCTCAGTTCCTTTCCCTTGTGTCCTCTGCTGAGCCTCAGTATCATTCCTCACAATATGGGCTATAAAGTTGAGAGTATCCCATGTTCCCTTCATTGTGGAAATGAATATTCTGGGGTTTTCTGTCAGTTACACCTAGTCAGAGTGGTATCAATGGATATTGCAACAGATGACTTCCTAGCTTTACTTGCACAGTTTCCTGCATGAGGCACCTCTACTGCCTCCTGCAAGCACTCAAATTCTCACTAATGAAAAAAAGCGCATTGCAACTGAACAAGAAAAAGTCTTCCTTTCTGGCCTATTTGGATATCTGAACTAGATTCCAGTGGCTGGGATGGTTATTCATGCATATCTCCATTTTTTGGGGTGGGTGGTGGGGTAGGAAACCAAGTGTATGATTCACGTCAGGACAAAGAGTGATATTAAGGATGCATATCCAGTACGTTCAGTATAGTTGCAGCAAGAATTCCCTCTTCAGTAATGTGCTTGGAAGGAGATTTTTGATTTTGCAATTCAAACATGAGAATCTATTTTTTTGCAACAGTATTTCAGATTTCTCTATGAAGAGCAAACAGTTGCACCCAGCTCTACAGTTAGTCCCAGTTTCACCCAAAACCAGCAGTATGTCATACATGTTATCTGGTTTCTTGATGAATACTTCTGTTTTTTTCACATGAAGGTGCTTTGCAACACAATTCCATGTCTTATTTTGATGCCTAATAAAAGCTGTACTAGTATAGAATATCCTTGAAATCTCATGGGAATGTCCAGTAGAAATCTGGTTCATAAGAAGAACTTTTTAGTGAAGTCGAGAATTCAGTGGTTTGAGGTTGGGTACAGATTTTAGGATCAAAAGACAGACTAAATCATTGTTATTAATACACCACCACTATCTATGAAGACCCAAGCCAAACATCTATCTGTTGGTGTATGGAGATACTGTGTGTGTTCCAGAAGTGCTTATATACAGGTAAAGCCATGATGATTCACTAATCCAATCTATGCTAAACCACATTTTCTTCCTGTGTAGGGAAATCCATTGTTCCTTCTACTTAGGCAGTTACTTGGGGATTTCAGCTACAAGTATATATTTATATCACAATCTTTTCTCAGTTTGACAGGTACTAATGATGTATAACAATAACCAAAACTGTACAGATGTGATTAATTTTGATTAGTTTAAGGGGTGGGAGGGGAAATAAGAGGCAGACCTGAGTGATTGAGCATAGTGTTTCCTCTGGTGATCCACTTTTGCTTCCGTAACCCTGTCAGACACTGATGTCATTCCCCAAAGAGGTAATTTCTAACAGAATTGCAGAATTTCTGGATTTGCTTGTCCAAAATTTCCCTTGTACAGATCTTAAACTGTCAGATGGCTGTACCTCATGAGGGATCCTCCTGACAGTTTAATGGACCTCTTCAGCCCTGTATTCTCACCTCTTGAGTCCTGCTGAGCCCTGCAGGTTGCCATTAACAAATCAGAAATGGAAGAGCTGAGTGATACTTGAAAAGCAGAAAATCCTGAAGGCACTGCCTTGGGTGTTATAATAGCTAAGCAATGGTAAATATCTTTAAGAAGCAAAAGGATCATATACACTTACATTCTGCTAAACTCCTTTGATAAACTAAAATGCACTGCACAAATTACACTTAGAGGTGAAAGATGCATCATTCTTCCAGAAGAGAACCTAAGAAAAATGCACAGTCCCAACCCAAGGGAAATGCTGTGCTTATAGACTTTATTTAGGCTTGCTTATAGACAGTGGTTTGCACCGAAAGCAAAGGAAGAATCAGTGAATGCAGTTCTGGGTTGGCTTGTTGCATTAATATCTGCAGCAGACGCTGATGTCTTGTTGTCACATACTCCCACAAGGAGTAATATCCCAGCCAGTGAACTCTCAGAAAGATCCAGGAAGTCTTTTGCACTCTTTTTGTTCAAATACTTTGGCACTTTTTTGTAGTAGCAGTGAATACAACACCCCTAATTTTAATTTCTCCTGTGCTTGGAAAAAAGTGAAATGAGCCCAGAATGGCTGTTTCCAGGCTAATGTTTTTTTCCCAAGTACTATCACTCTATTGAGAGCTGAGATTTTTAATACATCTGTCATCGCGTTCAGCTGAATGAATGTTAACTGGATATATTCAAGGCAGTATTACTGATCCATTTCAACAGAATTGATCCAGTCTCCAAAGGTGATATAGATAGAATGGTTATATGGTTATAGAATGCTTTCCCCTCAGTCCACATAAGTTGCTGTGTAAATAGTCAGGTAGAAATTTCCTTCATTTCCCTCCCCAGGAATTTAAACCTCATCTTATCATACAATTGCCCATTTCTCCCCACATTTACATTGATTATACGTGATGGTGTTTTCTAATTCAAGCCTGTAGTCTGCCTCTATCCCACACTTCATTTTTGAAAAGGATCTGGGAGCCCTTATTTTGGAGCATCTTCACCATGTCAATCAATGCTGCTTCAGGCTTTGGGCACTGGTCAGATACTGGGGATGCTAAACAGGTGACTGGACTTGTTCTCACTTATTTTAGCTCTGTGATTCCTAATGAAGCTAGCTGATCCACAGAATGCTACATGGAAGGTGTGCAAGGTGGACTAATTCTTGGGGAGGAATATAGTTGCCTTAGTACAAAGCTTTCTGTTCTTCCATTAGTGACCCTTAAATAGACTTCCCAAGTCTTTGAAAACTACCTATTGTATTAAGTTTAATTTATTATTTCAGTAAATTATTATTCTGGATTATTAAAAGAATTTTTTATTCCAGGATATTTTTTCAAGAAGTCAAGTAAGCTCATTTGTAAGCTCAGCATGAGGGTAGTGCAGTCCCTCATCCATTTTTTAAACAAAATTACCTTGCAGCACTGTTTTCTGATCCTTACCTTTTACCATGACAAAGCTTCAGTGAGCCCATGGTTGTGCACAGGTCTGCTGGGATGGATACAGAACAGAGATGGATGGTTCTTCTGTCAAAAAAAGAGTGAAAGCATGGTGATCCACTGTTATTGTATTCCTTTGTAGAAATGACAGTGCTGGGAATAAATTTAGAATATAATATTAGGGCATAATTTAAAAAAAAAAATCATCTCATCTTGTTTGTAAGATCATCTTATTAACTTCAGCTGGAGGAAAATTTCCCTCTTTCCCCTCAAAGGAGTTGTTTCAAAACATTTATATAGCCCTGTAACATTTACAGAGTGTTCTATGCTGCTGGTATGCTTCTTACCTGGGTGAGTGGAGACAAGAGAAATACATGGATGATGATCCACTACTGATGAGAAGGGAGGGAAATGAAGCAGAAGGATTAAGGAGGAGCAGAGCAGCACTGGGCTATGAGCAAACTGGGGCTGAACCTTGAGGGAAGTTATTGCAGAATATAGGAGAGGAACATTAAATTATTTGTATGTGCCAGTACTTTGAGAAAGAATGAGAAAGCAGATCAACAAAGCAATGTAAACACAGGGAAGAGCAGATGTCTAATTAACCTTTTTATTTTCTTTTTTTTTTTTTTTTTTTTAAGAGCAAAGTATTTCCTAAATGTCCCTGCAGAAGTGTGAGACATTTGCCAGGAAGCATTACTAGTTGAACTACTGTAGTGGTGACATTATGTTTAGAGACAATAGAGGGCCAGTTATCTTCTCACATACACCCACTTAAATCAGCTGAAATCAGAATTACATGCTATGGTAAAAGCTATGCAAGGAAGGAAAGCAAACCCTAGGTCTGTGCTGCTTAGGAATTATTTCTGCCATGCAGGGATAGAGAGTGTGGCCTGTGTTTTGTACAGATTCAGAGAGCAGAAGGAAGATCTCCTTCATAACCTATCTTCTGTTACACCTGAAACTGCAGAAGTATTTTAAACCTTAATTTGATTGCAAACTCTGTTTTATCACAAGTGAGGTTATAGCTCATAGAGTAAGGAATTATTAAAAAGCATTTTATATACATGACTTCACACATTTCCAATATATAGCAAAATCTGGAAATTATAATGTAGGTTCTCTAGCCATTTTCACACAAAATTCAGGCTAAAGCCTGAACACTTGCATCTGTTAAAGTTTGACTAACTATCAGATAATACTGGCAACTTACACAGACTGAGGCAAATCTTTTGTGTTAAAGGTGGATTGCAAAAAGTGAGGTATTAGTACCACAGGTCTGTGTGAATAGCATTTAAGAAGTTGGTTGCAGGCAGTTGACTGTCTGCCATTTGTGAATTGAATTTTGTTGGATTCAGTTTCTTCAAGATGATTTTTTTTTTCTTGCGTCAAAACTCTTCTGCTCTGTGAACTTCTTTGCTACTGAAGTCAACAACGTTAGTAAAAACCAGGAATGAGACTGCCTGAAATCTTCGTGGTACTCCAGATGAAGATTTAATTTCCCTTTTCCACAGAGAGAGGCAAACTGCATGGGTTGATAAGACAAAATCCGTTGAAAGTTAGACAAAGCATTCTATTTTTTACCCTTTAAGGCTATTGTCTCCAAGGGCTACTTTTGAATGTTTTGAGAGCTTCCAAAAATGGTAGGAGTCTCTTCTGGATTTTGTTACCCTGTCTCAGAGATTCTACCTAGAGAAAGTGGAAACAAAAATGGTTAAATTATTGAAGGAACTTCTTTACTGTAAGGGTCACAGAGCACTGGAGCGGGCTCCCCAGAGAGGTTGTGGAGTCTCCTTCTCTGGAGATTTTCCAAACCTGCCTGGATGGGTTCCTTTGTGACCTGTGCTAGATTGTATGATCCTGCTCTGGCAGGAGCGTTGGACTTGAAGATCTCCAAGGTCCCTTCCAACCCCTGACACCCTCTGATACCTGTGATATTGTACCAAAAAAAATAACTGAAGATGGATATCTGCCTTTATAAAAGGTAAATCTTGTGTGAAAGGTGATGCTTTTCCCAACTATGAACAGTGGAAGAAGTGAGAAGCAGCTATTTTTCCCTATAAAGGAATCTAGGCAACAACTCAACTTAGTTCATTGCACCTATCCTCAAGCGAGGATAGATATGACTTGGTATTGCAAATCCTGAAAGCAAAAGTTTATCCTTTACTTCCCCTGGTCACCACCACATCATTCTTGTCCTCTTGCTGTCTGAGTCACATTAAAGCATCAAATAAAATTTGTGATCTGATATAATTGCCTCCCTCTAAGGGGTTGCAATGAAAGGCCTCCATAATGGGATCCAAGAAGAGCTAAGGAGGGAGTGAATATACAGAAAGAATATCTGCCTCATTAGGGATGATTAATGTGAAGGAAGAGCTCATTTATCTGGAAGGTGCAGTGCTAGAGCAGACACTGTGGGCAGGAGGTGAAAATGTTTGGCTGGAGCAAAAGCTATCACTGCAGAAGGAAAAGGGGAGAATGCAAAGGATACATGAAGATCAAGGACCTTTCTGCCTTCTGCAGGAGTATTGTCTCTGCCACAGATATTCTGCACTCAGTGCTTTTTTGTGGTACCTTGCCCTCATCTGCACCTGTTCAGTTTACTAGGGAGCCTGCGGTACATCCTGATAGCTGGCAGAGTTTGATGGTCCCCTTGCCATTGGAAATAAAATACAGAACAGGGAGTGACAGTATTCTCTGTATATCTGGGTTCATCTGATGCCACTGATGTTTAGAAACCTATATATTTGGCAGATGTGGTTGTTATATCCTGGCAGTTCCTTAGTCATTATTTCTAACAAATCTTCTTAGGGCTGCCTAGGCTAATGGTCTCCATGTATCCTGGAGTATAGCAGCACAGTGGTTATCCTAACCTTTATTTCTGGGAAGTATCATAGCTATGATCTCTGAATGCTCAGCAGAAAATGAACTATGATGGGGAGTCCAGGAGCTATCTGCAGGGCACTTTATCTTTGGTATCCCTCTTTACAGTGCTTTGCTGAGTTGTTGGTGTTTTGTTTGGGGTTTGGTTTCTTGTTTGTTTAGTTTTTGCAGTTGTGTTTTGTTTTGTTTTAAATGGTTCTGCTGCTGAAGGTGAACTAAAGTCACTGACTTCTTGCCCAAAAGAGCACATGGATGTCTTCTTTTCTACATGGTGGCTCATGACTGAATGAAGCCACCTCACTGAAATTGGAGATTGAATGGTTTAGCTAAAAGGATTGGAATAATCCAGAGAATTTTAGAGTTTTCAAAGGAGAATAGAACTCAACTAAACTGAGGTATAGAACTGAAATGAGTCAAATGTGTTGTCTTGGGTGTCTGTAAACCTCATCACACATTCATTCCTTGTAAAATTTTGATGCAAGCACAGTTTTGATGAAAAGCCCATGGGACATGCTTCCAGAGACAACTGAGATGTTCAGCATAAGCACAGTGAATCTGGTGAGGTGACTTGAGAAATGAATCTGATCTCATTTGTTCAAGTTATTTTTAGAAAAATATTTCAGGGTCATTGTGTAGGAGAAATATTATTACTGCTATGCAAATCTTTTCCTAGTATCTGCTGTATGTTACCATCTCTTATCCAGAAGAGATGAAAAATCTAAATTGAAAAGAACATTGAGAAGCAATTTGAAATGAGAAAAACATAGTTACTGAGGTCTCTTTTTACAATGAGAATTTTTAAAACAATTATTTTTATATTTAAAAAAATTAAAAATTATTTTATAAAAACTTTCATGCAAATGTTTAAAAATGCTATTCAAACACCTAAGCTGTAAAATATTCTACTTGGAAACAAATTATAAAGTAGTCTTGACCTGCTAACTTAGGTCTTAAATGCCTGTCTTGTTCTGTTTGGAATCTCAGTAACATTGCAGTAGAGATAGAACAATCCTCTAGCTGTCAGAGGACTGGTAGAACAAAGAGATGAGTTGAAGAGACTCAAGATTGGCTGAGTGAATGCAAATTCTGCCTGAGCAGCTCAGAATTAGCTGTCTAAGGCCAAAGCCTTTCAAGTGGTTGTAAATTTGTGTCTGAATAGGTCAGGTAAATCTAAGTTTAGAGATGCTCTTCTGAACGTGACAGGTAACAGGAACATTGCAGTATAGCCATTGCTTTCAGTTTAATCATACATAGATTTGTGATTGTGAGGACTGGTCTGTGCCATGCTGGATCTTGTTGACTGGACAATGTTGGGTCTTAGAATGTGTTTTGTTGGAAGAAACCTTCAAGATCACCTAGTCCAACCTTTGGCACAACACTGCAAGCTCACCACTAAACTGTGTCCCTGAACACCAGGTCCACACACCATTTAAATGACTCCAGGGATGGTGAGTACACCACTGCCCTGGGCAGACCATTCCAATGTTTGATAACCCTTTCAGTGAAGAATTATTTCCTAATATCCAGCCTAAAAGTCCCCTGGTGCTGAGATGACATAAATGTAAAGGATGCTAGCAGAGAGGATACTCTGAAGAGTTGGACATTCCCTGATGTTTGTCTGCATTTGCTTAGTCTGAGGCGGCTGCTTCTATAAAGACATGACCTTTCATGAACATTAGTCATCACTAACTAAATCATACTCCTAATTCTAGAGAAGATATCGGGGTGAGTGGAGTGATGGGGAGCATTAATGAGTTCAGCAGACTTTATCCAGCACCTGAGCCTGACATCTTCTTTGTGTTTTGTCCACAGTTCCGGAGTTGATTCTTGCTGAGCCACTCTCTCTCTGGTACACAAGACTTGAGAGATTGTTTTTTCCCTTTTCCATGTAGGTTGCTGCTTGATCTCTGTCCCTGTGCTGCCTCTCCTTTTGTATAAATAGCCAGAGAAGACGAGGGGGACAAGCAGAGAGTTACTTAAGGGGCAGTGGAAATAGAGCAGAGTTGACTGGAAAGTGAAACATAAAGAAAAGTGAAAACCTGCAATTTATACTTCAGGGAAGACATAGTGGTTGGTGCTCAGCACCCAATGTGGGTGATACCTGTAAAACTCATGGCTTTGGGAATCGTTCTGAAAATTAAGTCCATATTTATTGCAGGCTGCATGTGTCTCGGAGAAGATCATAATAGGTTGTAGCCGTTGGCTGGGATCTGGCCCAATGTACTCCTCAGTCAATGTCTCTGGTTGTAAAGCGCTTCCCCTTTCAGGGGGATTTGGCAGTGTCTGTGCCTTTGGCTGGGGAGCACTGGAAAGGCTCTGATTCCATTTCACTCACAGTTTCTAATTACAGCCAGTGATGTGACTGTTCATTCACCAGCATCTGCGTTCAGGGCTTTCTGGGCACATTAAGCTGCCAAACATTTTCTATGGTTGTGTAGACTGTTCCACACAGGCAGTTATCAGTGTAAAAGAAAATAGCATTGAGGTGCAAGTGAGGACAGACCTTGTAGTTTAATAAAATATTGATTATACTGCAACAGTCTGAGCTTCTAAACTCATGTTGAAATAAATTTATTGTTTTCCCTGTTTTCTGTTCAGTTGCAGTGTTTCGGTAAGTGGAATAGTGTTTGTGTATCCTCTCTGATGCTGGGCAGCATTGGGAATTTTGGGAGTTTCCAGAAACCATGGAGGTGTGCAATAATCTTGCACTTCCTATAATCTCCTGGACTTTTGGAAAATTTAAGCCTGAAAGCAACAGATTTTATCTTTTACAACTGTCTTTAGGTTCTTCCTTCAACATAACTCCTTTAAAAAGCAGCTGTTATAATTCTGGGTATATTTCCTAAGAATTATCTCCCCCTTTGAATCCAGTCTGAATCTTAGCATGTTGACAGTGAGTTCCCTTGCCTGATATCACACTACATGAGTGATGTTCCTTTCTTTTTCCACCTTTCAGCTTCCTTTGTTCTCACCCTGTAAGACAAAGGCTAGATGCTCCCAGCCATTTTACTTCAGGCTGTGCACCATTCTATAAATTTTTTTATTTTTTTTTCACTAGTTTGTTTTCCAGTCCAGATCTTTTTTCTTTCTTTCTTTCTTTCTTTTTTTTTTTTTTTTTTTAATTGGATTATAGCTGGTTTTTTCGTATGTAATTGCTCATTTTCATCACTATTCAAAGTCTTTTCTAGTTAAGAGGTGTCTTATTTGGATGACATGACCATCATACACAGTACTCCAGGGAAAGCTGTACCATTACTTGCTGTTCTGAATTCCTCATCTAACGGAGATTTAATAGCCTATAGAAGATAAACAAAGGAGTTTAGAATTGGATGTGACCCAGAAAGCTGGATCTTTAAGCTTCAGGGAAACTTGGATCCAGATCAGAGGGGTTTTGGCTCTTATTTGGAGTGTAGTCAGCATTTACTTCCATGACTGCTGAACCCGAGGAAAAATTTAACAGAGGGCTATGTATAGGTCCTTTAATCTGCTTTGGAAAACTGCCCATTCCTAGGGTAGTCAAAGACTGGGGAATAGAAAAGGTGGCCTAAAGCCACCTCCATCTACCTAATTCTTTCAGGGAAGACAACTTGCTGCACTAGAAGAACCATCCATTTGCTTTTGTTGTACTTTCTTACCTCTTGCACTGCTTTCAGTTCCTGTGTTGTGCCAGTCCTCTTGATTTCTAAGTGGTTCTGGAGGGTTAGAGACCTCCCGAGTACCTATGCCCAGCCTCCTGTGAAGAAATATCCTCTTTCTGAACCTTTGTGTTCGCAGGAATGTGTAAGAGAAATGGTCAAGTGAAGCTAACGTTCAGATCTGGAGATGCTTTATTTTCCTAATGAATAAAATTGTCTGGAAGAAGCATGAAGAAGCTCTCAGCAGGAACTGCTAAATCTCCAGGAATAGGATATTGTAAAGGAAATCTTAAGGTTAGATTCATGTGAAATATAAGATTTTAGACACGAAAGCTCAAACATTTCTGAAAAAAATTTTATTCCTTGCTAAATTTTTTTCAGCTAAAGCTCTACAATTTGGGGGTGAGGTAAGATGAACCTGCTGGAATCTAGTAATAAGAGAGCACCTACTTTTCAGCTCTGACTTGGAAGTGTTGACATGAATTTACTTTTGTCCACTACCACTCCCTTTTCTTATCTGCTTTGAAAAACATGTGCCCTGTTACAGAGTTGTGGTTACTTGTGGGATGTCCATACTCTTAATGCTGTCAGTTTTTCATATAAGAAAGAACAAAGTATTTGCCTTATAGCTTGAAGACTGATGTATGCTGTAGTCTTCTTCCCTTACAATTTCAGTCCAAAAACTGTAGTATGCATGGAAAGACTTGGTAAATAGGTGTTGATAGTTGCAACTGGAATTTTCAGTGTTGACAGAAGCTGTATGTGGTCTTAACTGTAGGAATATTTATGAAGGTAATACCATTTTTCTTGTTCTGAAAAAAAGTGGGACTATCATTCCAAAGGGTTAAAAAAAGGATTTCAGAATAATGTAAGGAACACATAAAAAGACACTAGAAGGCAAAATGTGAAGGTACTACATATGGAGTGCTTGCACACAGGCTTCATACTGTAACACTGATCCATTTTCTAAAGGGTAGTTGCATTTCTGTCAGCTGTTTTAGTAGAACAGTGTTGGGTTGGGTTTTTTTCTCATTTAGGTTACACAAAGTTGTCTCATGCAACATTTTCTACTGCATCCTCAATGGCTGCTGCTACAAAAACAGCTTACAAGGCTCTAATGGCAATATTTTTTTCCTAAATCTTTCTGAAAACTGAAATTATTTCTTCAGGTGAAGCTACTACAGTAATCAATTGTTCATGGAGTATTTAGGCAGATGGAACATGGATGGATCAAGGAATAAAAGTGGTTAAAAGGGAAAGAAATTGCTGCTTTCTTTTTTTATGCATTAAATCTCACACTTAATCAAGGACAAACTAAAAGAACAATTTATCACCTTCCTTAACATTTCCTGTTCTCAGTGCCAAATTCTTCTCTCCAAGTCATTGTTTGGTATAGATCCATTTTCTATTCCACAGAAATACCCTCTCTAGCTATTTTTTTTTTGCATCAGGTTGTTATCTGGAGGCCTGTCCTCCACTCTAATCTTCTGAGCACTTTCTACAAGTTTACATAATGCACATCAAAATGATTTAGGCTCAGAAAAATGAATCCAGTCCCAGCTTCCCCTCTTAAGTAAATAGTTTAACTGGGTTCTCTCTTCTTCTATTCTTGCTTCTAAGGGATTTAGTGCCCAATCTTTTTGTTGCAACAGAAATACTTCTTCCATGACTTTATTCTCAGTGGAAGCTGAGGTTGTCTATGTAATTACATACTTGTAGTATTGATTCAGATAAAGAGACCTTTTAAGGCATAGCTAAAGATGACTGTGTGAAGTGGTAGCACCTGGAAATTCTGTCCTTGTTAGTAAAATGTGAGCTGTCTTTGGTAGCTCTAGGCTGAAGCTGGACTACAGAGCAGGAAGCTGTGGTGAAGAGCATGGTTCTAACATGCCCACTGTTTCCTCAACACTCCCTACTACTCCTTTCCTAGCAATATCTTATGTCTTCAGGCTATCTTCCTTTCTACTGAATAATTGTGTGACTCAAAACCTTTTGGACTAGTTGCACTGTATTTTTTGTTGACAAATTAGAAATAGAACATTTTCCAAAGAAGGATCTCAAAGTGGCTTCCAAGCATCACTAAATTTATCTTTTTTTTTTTTTTTTCTTCTCTTATTGTACTCACTTTCATGAGATGTGAGGTTTGTAAAGGTTAGGGAAATTGCACAAGTGTATGAGTAAAATACTAATAGTGAGGAATAGAAGTGGGAAATCCTGGTTCCTAGTCCCTTAAAGCCTTGTAAGATCTTGAAATGCAATCCTGAGGGTAACTAACAGTCAAGACAAGTTTTGTGTAATTTCCTTTTTGTATAAATAGACACAATTAAAACATATGAAATGCTATTCTTTAAGGATTACATGTTTAATATAATTGTTTTCAAGTAAATCACACATACAGTTAAATTGTTCAGTTTTCAGTGTAGGAAAATGTGTTCACTGTCATCTTTGGAAAGATGATCATAGGAAATTGAGAAAAATGGCTTAGGAGGATTATATAAGGAGACAGGATTAGTCATTTAGTACATCTACCATTGCCCTATGGAGCACAATTCATTGAACAATTGGGTTTAAGTCATATTTGCTGCAGGGGAATACTTGCTTTAACTTAGTTGATGTTCCCAGTCTGCCACTGGTTCTATGTCAATATATTGACAGATAACTTACATGTAGATGTTTATCTACGGAAGTCTTTGGATTAATATTTTTTGATTCTTTTTTTCTGTTTAGATATTTTGCTTCACTTGTTGAATATTTGGTAGCTCTGTTCCCTGAGTGATTAACAAGAGATTGAAGTGAAAAGTAAACTGTAAATTGCAGCTAAGAATTTGCAGATGAACCAAGGGATGAGAATTCAAGAAGCAAAGGAATGAATAAACTTTTTCACAGATATTGGAATACTTAGAAATAAGTAACTTATTTTTAAGTTCTCATGCAATACAAAATCATGTATTCACTGTATCCTCAACTTTATTGTGCTTAGCATTGACTATGTTCACAATTTCATAAAACAAAAAATGTCAGCTGTCATGTTTGAAGCATCATATTGCTTATTGTTTGAAGTGAAAACTCTTTCCCATCTCTTCCCTTTTTCCCTTTACTGTTGTTTCTTCAAGAAGCCTTGCACCAGTGGGTTCCTTATGAATAAATGCAACACTGCTTTCCAGATTTAGGCATCCGTGTGGCCAACATATGCATCTGCTAGTCATAGAAGTGTAAATTAGGAGGTTTGTCTCAATTGCACTCAGCATCAGCCTGCAACCATGTAACCTGATTAATTAGGAACTGCTATTTGCACACGATCTGTTGTCAGTTTGCTGTCTCGTGTCTTTGACTTAGAGCAGACAACTGATGTTTCCAGAATAGATGCATGGGTTTTGACAGTAATTCAGATGTGGGGGTATTTCTTCATCTCTGGACAAACTTCTTGAACCCTACTGCATCTCTCCTTTGCCATTCCACTGTGTAAAATGAATGGCTGCACATATCTTGGACCCTGCAACTGTGTTTGCATTTTCAATATTGTCATTGTCTATTACACATAACCTATAAGGTATGGTTTGCTACCAGGAAGACAACCCAGGAATGGCATATTTATGTAACTTGATGGCACTTTTCACTAAACAGGGACAACCTTTTTGTAATTTATTGATGTATAAAGGTAACAAAATACATTAGAAATAATTTAATTCTCTTCTCCATTCTGAATCATTCCAAAAATAAGTAGTGGTGTTTGGAGGGAAATCTACTAAATCAGTAAAACAATTAATACTTTTAAAGGAAGAAATTTAGCAGTGCTGGTGTCTCGCTGGTACCATATGGTCTCAATCTGCCTCTTGGAAAAATACTCTCTCTGTGGGAACAGGTGCAATAGTGGTGAAGATCTACAGTCTCATTGGGGTTATGAATGTGTCCCAAAGTCTGAAATGCAGAAACAAGTGTTTCTCTTTCAGGTACCTCATTCTGGTAATAACTAACTGTCACAGTTTAGGGTCAGGGTAGCCCCTTACACTTATAGCAGACACTCTCTGTTAACCCCTCTCCCTCCACAGAGGGGAAGGGAAAAGGAATAAAGGAGAGAGACTGAGTGATTAGAAAAGGAAACTAAAACAGCTTTAATAAAAATCAAAATAATAAAAATTGGAATATATATACAAAAACAGTATCAAACCCAACTCCCCTGATGGTAATTATGTCACCATCACCACTGATGCTGTGGAGCAAGCACCAGGAGAGTCCCAGACTGGGCCCAGCAGGAGACAGGAGCTGTGTTCAGGAGCTGGTACCAGATTCAGGAACACACAGAGTGGGATTGAAGGAAGAATGGACAGAGTCCTCCTTGGATGCTCCTCAGGAGAAACTGGAAGAGGACCTGAGCTGAGCCAATCAAAGCCCCCAAGAGAGCAAAGAGACAGGGAGACCCAAGATGCTCCTGATCCCTCAGCTTTATACTGAGTATGATGTAATAGGATGGAATCCCTCGCTAGTCAGTTTGGGGTCACCTGTCCTGTCTTCTCCTTCCTGCAGGTGCAGCCTTTTATCTTCTGTACCCCCCACCATGGTACACAAGATCCATCAGTGGCCTTGATCGGCACACCAATCCTTGGTAGTAACTCTAAACACGGGGTGTTATCACTGCCAGCAGCAGACACTGTCTGTGAAAACAGGCTGCTAACTTCAGACAGTGCAGTCAGTTAGAAGAACTGAGCTGAAAAGTAAAATCACTGAACAGAATTAGTTCTGTTCTCACTCAAACCAGGATACTAAGCACATCTCAGACTTGAGATATTTCTGTTGGTAACCCTGCATGATATGTATTATTATGCTATTTTTCTTTAGGATGGGGGACCTAAGACACCAACTATCATGACAAGAGTTTGTAACTTCATTGTTTTTCAAACAACATTGTCAGGGTGAAAACAACAAGCTTTTCTTTGTTCTGAAAATCTTTTATCCAGTTCATTGTAGGGGCATGTCAAATATATGCAGTTTTGGACAAACTGCCTCTCCTGATGTGCTGCTTTTCAGTAGATAAGCAGGTGTTTATTCTCCAGAACTGAGCACTCTGTGCTAAACCTATATTCTCATAGGAATTCATATTTAAATCATCTTTTTTATTTTTCACTTAGCGCAGGAGAGATTGACTTACTTGATTGTCATGATTGTATGAGTGAATTTGTTCTGAGTTAAGTTTCTTAAACTAGTTATGAATGCCATCAAGCTGGGTCCATTAATGACAAATTACATGTTACTGATGTCTCATGAATTTTGTCAGTTGCCACTGTCACATCAGTCTCTACCAGGTATTATGTACACTATGTAATTTACTGGTTTAGATTTTGACTAAGTGTATCAGGATGAGGGCTGTATTAGCAGCTGGAGGGCAAAAGTAGTTGTGTGTACACAGTACCACAGCAGCAACTGGTGCTTCTAGCAACTAATCTTTTGTTCACGCTTTGCATATTGAGAGAGGCCATTTTAATGCAGAATACAGCCACTGACTGTTCCATTGCAAGATTGTTCCTTTTCAGATGAACAAAACAACTCATTTAAGAAAAGATTTTAAAGGATTCTGTTTATATTATCTTAGAGAGGAAGAAGGTGGAAGGAACTTGAAATTTTAACTACTCGTGCACACTGTAGTGTGGTTTTGGTAGTAAAGGAAGCTGGTGATGAGATAGGGCAAAAGTAGTCCATTGTTTCTATACAGAACTCACAAGGTACAAAGCAAAACCATCTGTTGCTGCTTTAGTGTGCCTGTGTAGGAGGTGGTATGCCAAGCGAATGTAGTTCTTTCATGAAATATCAAACAGCATATTTTTAACCTTTCTTCTGTGGACATGAACCAGTTACAGATGGACTACTTGATGCTTGACATTTGCTTCTGAGTAAACACCTCTGCCTGTCTAAATATTTGTTCCTAGGACTTGGATATCTCTCTGTATACAAGCTTAGTGCCTGTATTATGTGGTTTTGTAACTTAAATGGGACAAAAGATGATTGAAATTAATTCAGTAAAAAACATCTGTGGCTAGTTCCAGTATCTCTTAAAGGAAATGCTTCCAAAACTAATGACTTCATAAAACTATCACTCTATACTCATCAATTTTTATTCCTCTGTCTGGTGACAGTCTAAAGTAAAAATGTGCTCTTAGTAAATATTATAAAATGGATCAGAAAGATTATTAAAAAATTACTAGTTCTTTTGTTTTATTCTATAGGTGTTCTCCACAGGACCTGTTCAGAATTGATTCTCAGTTATTTGGAATAGCCTTCCTTAATTGGATCTCTGGGGATTTTGTATCTTCCCTGTCCATGCACCTTTGCCTTACCAATATGATGATAAATGAGGGGTCAGGATAAGATGCAGGTTGTTCTTCACTATTACAGTTGACTTGTTTCTAATGTTCTTTTCTTTAAATGTTAAGTTTTTACTCTTCTGAAATAATGATGTAATTTCACATTTCTATATCAGGACATTTAGTTAGACCTTGAGGACTTTAAATAGTTCTGATCAAAACCATATCTTTCCAGTCAATGGGAAGCAGCTTTATAACTAAGTGAAGAACTTGTGCAGAACTTCTTTAAAGAAAGAGTTTCAGACTTCTCCATTTCCCTGCTCTCACATACCTGAAGTTTAAGACACTTAGTTTTGTAGTTCTTTCAAATGTATTAAAAGTACTCTTTAATGCATTTTACTGGGGGGGCGGGGGAAGGGGGGGGAAATAGATGAGGCAGTTAGAAAATGTCCTTTCCCATAAATGAGTGGTTAGCTGATTTTCTGAGGGATGAATCATAGAATGGCTTGAGTAGGAAGGGAACTTAAAGATCATCTAGTTCTAACCCCCCTGCCATGGGCAGGAACACCTCCCACTAGACCAGGTTGCTCAAAGCCTCATCTTAAGCACTTCCAGGGATGAGGCATCCACAGTTTTCCTGGGCAGTGTGTTCCAGTGTCTCACCACCTTCATATTAAAGAACTTCTTCCTAATGTCCAATCTAAATCTACCCTGCTCTAGTTTAAAACCATTGCTTCTTGTCCTATCACTACAAGCCCTTGTAAAAAGTCCCTCCCCAGCTTTCCCACAGTTTTAGAAGTGCCCCTCAAGTACTGGAAGACTATAATAATGTCTTCCTTGAGCTTTCTCTTCTCCAGGCTGAACAGACCCAAGTCCCTTGGTCTATCCTTGTAGAAGAGGTGGTCCAGCACTCTAATCGTTATTTTGGCCCTACTTTGGACCCTCTCCAATAGATCCTTCTTGTGTTGGGGGCTCCAGAGCTGGATGCAGTACTCCAGGTGGGAGTCTCCAAAGAGCAGAGTAGAGGAGCAGAATCATGTCCCTTGACCTGCTGACCATGCATTTTTTTGATGCAGCCCAGGATATGGTTGGATTTTTGGGCTGCCAGTCCACGTTGCTGGCTCATGTTAAGTGCTTCATCAGCCAGCACTCCCAAGTCCTTATCTACAGGTCTGCTCTCAATCCATTCATCACCCAGCCTGTATTTGTGTTTGGGATTGCCCTGACCCAGGTGCAGGACGTTACCCTTGACTTTGTTAAATGTCATAATGTTGGCATGGGACAATCTCTTCTGCCTGTCAAGGTCCCTCTGGGTGGCATCCTTCCCTTTAGCATGTCAAACACACCACACAGCTTGGTGTCGTCAGCAAACTTCCTGAGGGTACACTCAATTCCACTGTCCATGTCATTGATGAAGATGTTAAACAAGACTGGTCCTGTACCCTGAGGGACTCCCCTTGCCACAGGTCTCCATTTGGATGCTGATCCATTGATTGCAGCTCTTTGAGAGTGGCCACCTAGCCAATTCCTTATCTACCGTGTTGTCCATCTATCTAATCTACGTCCTTCCAATGTAGAGACCAGGATGTCATGCAGTACAGTGTCAAACACATGTTAACAAACATATTTGTAGAAACAGTTATGAATTTTATGGATCTATACATCCTAATATCATAATTCTATTATATAGGTATATAGGACTCTATATCTGACTGGAACTCTGGGGGGATTTCCTTGTATATGGGCCTCTACTCCTTCCAAGAACCTTGCCAAGTGCAAGAACTTTGTGATTATCTTGAGGTAGAGGAATTAACCTTCTAAATACATAGTGTGGCAAAAAGCATTGCTTTAGGTTTGAGTATTCTGCTTTCAGGTATGATTCAGTGTCTTTCCCTCCTGTACTGTAACTGAGTGTCATCGAGTTTTCCTGCTATGTTGACTTACATAAATTATCCTGATATTTTACATTTCTCTCCAGAATGATAGACTGTCAATATAATTCTGGTTTTGAACTCCAGGTTCCCTGTTTCTGCACCCCTCTTCCCTCATACGCTGTTCAGGTCTGGTTTATTTCCTAACGATCTAGATAAAGCCTTACTGTATCCTTTCGTTTTCACCTCCTCTGCAGCACCCTATCCAAGTCTCTCATTTTCTCAACCAGAAAAAAATCATCCACTTCACTGGATTCTCTTCCACATGCTCCTATGCCTTTCAAACTGATATCCCATTGACTTTAATGCATGTCCTTCTGAGTAAAGTGCATCAGTCTACTTGGTCCTGGGGGCACAATATCACTGTTGTCTCTAGACAGCAGAATTATCTTTAAGGAGCAATCAAAGACCACAGCACATATTTTCATTCCCTCCAGTGTGACCTTCTGGTTTATTTCATTGATCATCTTTATTCCACACAACAAATGTCCATCAGACCATTCACAAAGCAGTTCCCTTCAGTGGTGTGATACTTCACCAAAGAGTTGCTTTACCATGGGACAGAATTCACAACCACATCTATTGCTAGTAGGAAGAAAGCTCTTTAGGTTATGCTGGCCAACACATACCTTGACAAGAATACCTTTTCTGTGAGCTTAGGTGCTGAATTAGGAGCCCGTGAGAGAGGAAAACACAAAGAGTTTACTGGCTGAAGGCATATATTCCTTTTCAGTAGGAATAATGAATTCAGTCTGAGGAGAGCTCCAAATCTCTCCTGGGGTGTTCACTTCAGGAAATGACAGCTTGTGTTAAGTTTAATACTACAGAGCATGGTATGTGTTCACTAAAAAAATAAGTGTGACTGTATTACCTGCTAAGTGGAGTTTAAATAGCTTTCCTGCAGAGGAGTCAAGGAAGATATCAAGATGGAGCTGAGCAACAACACAGGGCTTATCATTTGTAAACCAATAGGTTTTTATCTTGATGACCCTTTTAAAATACTTTTACTCTCAGGCTGCGCTCAGTTCCCAAAAGCACTTTACAGACAATGTTTGGTAAGCAGGTTAACTGAAGCTATTGGAGCCCTTGAAGGAGCAGAAAGGTCTGGGAGCCTTATGGAGTGAAATGCCACTAAAGACAGTGTCTGCCAACTGAATGCCCACCAGCCAGTGCTAGACCCTGTGCAAGTAGGGAGACAGTGAGACTGTCAGGCACTTTGTGCCATTTCTTTGTTAGCGGATCAGGCAGTGCATGAGAAGAAATGTGACAGCACACTGTAACAGGTAGGAGGGCAAGGGGAGATGTGTGTTGCTCTCTGCAATTAGCAAGCTCTCTGAGCTGCCAGCACTCAGAAGCATCACAGTGTGAACCTCCCTCCTTTCCTTTGTCTTCATGGGAATGTGGTTACACTCAGGAAAGCTGGATGATGGGGGAAGCTAAAGAACTTGACGTTCCTGGCAAATGCACAGGATGAATAGCTCTTAAGAGAAAGGAAGGGAGGCTGAGGGGTGCTGGAAGCAGACTGAGACCTGTGACCTCCTGTCAAAACAGCTAGAATTAGAAAACTCTAATTCTGTGGAGAAGGAATTAATAAAAAATGGGACTAAAGTGCTTTAGAAAACATATGTTACAGGAGAAGTAATGGGGTTGTGTGTGTGGGTGAATGGGATTTGGGTGGGGGGTGAGAGGGAAAGCAAACTGAACCATGAAACTCAAAATATCTTTCTTTTTTTTTTTTTTTTTCCCCCTTAAAAAATAAATTAATAAAATAAAATAAAGGCAGGAGGGTGGGAAGGGTGCACTGGACAGGAAGCAGCCCAGTAGAAAGGAGGGCTTTACTGTAGATCATGTGCCAAACATAACCGAGCTTTGTTACACTGTTATGGTAAAGCAAATGTAAGGGATAAACAGAATGTTGCATGAAATTAAAGACATTGGGGAAAAAGTGATCAGTGTTAGCAGTTTTTCATCAGGAAGTACTGCAGGTTTTGGATATCCATAAGCAGGAATTATACAGTGTGATAAATATCCATGACAAAAGTCAAAAGCTCATGTCTCCATCTTTGTTTCTTTATGCAGTTACTTTCAATAGAGTTGGAGGAAACAGTTTCTATTTTCAGTATCTTCTCAGAATGCACAGATATATATATACGAGTGAGATGTATAGGGAGATCAAACTTATAAAAATGTGTACAGGTAAAAATGGGAAATGGCTGAAAATGGTGAGAATAGTAGAATGGGATGGCCTTGTTATAGATTATAAAGTGATTTACTTAAGTATACTTTGTTGCTAGGAAAAACAAAAATAGTGAATAATTTAAATTGCTATGAATGTAATCCCTTTTTATTTTCTTCATGGGTATTTGTGGCTTTTTGGTAGAAGCATTCAGAATATGATAAGGTTACTGCACAGAAATATTGTTTCCAATAATAATTTCTATAAAAATCTTAATGATTCAATAATTTTATGCTAAATTGTTCTTAAAAAAAAAAGTTTCATAGAAAAAATTACTTCTTACCAAAATACCAGTTAAAATTATAGATAAATGATTTGTTTAAGATGACGAGTAATTTTATTAGACAGAAATCTAAGCCTGAGAGGGGTTGAAATACCAGGGAAATTTTCAGTATCTCTATTATCCAAACAATGCTCGCTTCTGTGCATTACTGCTGGGTAGTGGAGTGTGAAGAAATGATGACAGTCAGAGGTGAGTCACCTTCTCTTTGAATGATGGCTATAGCTGGAGCTTAACATGATCGGTCCAGGATTTCTAGTGTCCCTGTGTTAACAAGCTCTGGGGAGAAATGGATTGAATGAGCCACACATAAAACCCTGTCTGGCTGGAGTTGAGTCCCTTCTTCCAGGAGGGACTGCTACTCTCTTACTGCACCAGCTGCACAGCACTTGTCAGCCAGGTAAATAGATGGCATAGGTTTCCAGCAGTGTATATCTCTTGCTGCTTGGCTGAATTAAGTTAAAAATAATGCTAATAAATAAACAAAATAAAGCGGGGGGAGGTTGGAGCGTCTGGAAAGACAGAGCAAGCAGGGATCGGTCATGGCCACCAATCACACTCAAGTCAACAGAACCATTTCCCATAGAGATTGTGTAACAGTGAATGAAACAATGTGAAGTAGCCTGGCAAGTAAGATCAGAACCTGCCTCAAGAGGAAAACAGTAACAGTAAAGGTAAGAAACAGAGACAAGGGCAACAGCTGAATTGTGACAGTGAATATCTGACCCACTCTTCCAAAAAATTCCAGGTGCAAATAGGCATAGGTGGATGGGCTGGTTAAAAGGTGTTCGACCTGAAGAATGGCTTTTGTCTCTGAAAGGTAGTTTATATTTGTTAAACCAAAAGCTCTAGCTAGAAAAGAAAAGAACACAACAAAAAATAAAAACCTCATTACAAAGCTTTCTTTTTATACCATCAGAACTACAAAACACTGTTAAGTGCCCATTTCTTTCTGTCAGCAGACAAACCCTGGAAAACACTGCTACATGAGCAGTGCAGTGACCGTTGGCGGATACATCTGTTGCATGTTTACACTTCTTTCAGCAGTAACTGCTTGAATGATCCTAGTTCATGCTGTCAGACAAAGGCCACAGTAGCTTCAGAGAACTGTCTCTTCAAGAAGAAATAAATGTACATTCCAGTAGTTCTAAAACCAGTTCTGTTCCAAGCTACACTGTCATAATCTGAATTATTTCAGTCAAGAAAACACAGAAAATGTGGACTCAAGTAACGCAAATGATCATGATCTGTTCCCTACCCATAGATGTACTATATACCTATAAACAGGTTCTGTTTCTGTGGTGATGATGCAGGGACAACCTCAGTATGCTTTTGGTCAGCAAGCAAGCTGCTTTACATTCTATCTGTAGTAAACATGTGTCCCAAGGAGATACATAATTGCCGTTATAAAATAAACCCATACTCGGGGTTGAGGCCAAAGCAAACAAGTTCTTAGTCTGTAGATATAAGTAGTACCTATGATCTTCAATGCAAGGTTTTGCTGGTTTAATGTCACATGAGGAAAGTACCTGTCATGGGTACAATTTGACATGAGAAATTTAAAAGGTTAACAACTCTGTTTTCAAGGGATATTTGTCCAGATAAATACTTGTGGTAATAGGGAAGTTCCTACAAAATGTTCTAGGTAAGTTCTTACCCAGCACCCAACACGGGTACTTGACTTTCACTTATTAAAACATTTGTTTGTCTGACTTGCTTTATTTCAAGCTATGCTATCAGACTGACCTGATGCTTTATCCAGCAATTTATTTCCTGCTCAAGTATGACTCAGACTGTGCCAGTAGGTGCTTTTCCTTATTTTTAAGAGAATCAGACCAGATTTCCAGAGGTCTTATATTAAAATTCTCCAATTGTTTTAGGTCCTGAAGCAGGAAATTTGACAAGTCCTTTTGAGATACCATTCTGGCCCCTTTCTTTACTTTAGAAGTCCTAAGCTTTGGACTTACCTCTTCTGGAAACTCTTGTGATGATCAAAGACACTATGTGTCTTGACTGCCAATTGATGAGTCAGCCCACAGAGAAAGTGGGACCTTCTTGACAATGTTGTCTGAAAAGCTATTGAAATTTTATCTCCTTAAGGACTGGATGCCTGAAGTGACACATATGTGACTGGCAACTGTGTGTTAAGTAAACAACATCTCACAACAACAAGCACAGAGCTGTTATTTATTAAGTTACTGTTATCTCACTTAGCTTTCAGGAACATTTCAGGAAGCCTTTATGTGCTGAGTTAGATGCTGCATAATGAGTCATGACAGTCGGCATTCTGTAGTCCTTTATGTAGTGCCATGGTAATAAATTGTACAGGGTGCCTGTGGATTAGCTCAGGAGTTGGCAGATTATGGTCTCCTCAGGCTGGAAGTAACAGTCAAATTGCCTTTTCTTGTAGTATCTTGATAATTCCCTTTCTGGGGAGGACCAGGGCACATGAAGGAACTAAGTGAAACAGAAAAACACAATATAGAAAAGCAGCTCTTGAGCTCCTATATTTAGGTGCATGGCTATGTCTTCCTGGCAGCTCTGTACCTGTTAATGCCCTTGTGATCCTCAATGGGAGCCTGTGTAGCAACTGAGGAAATGTGGACCTGTATGTTTAATCTTGTTTCTACAGTGCTAATAATTCGCCTTCATAAGCATGTTTGAAATAAGTCTAGTAGTCGCTCTCAAAAAGAAAAAACACCCAAGCCCTAGTGTTGAGATCTTGAGGATTGTCTGTTTTGTCCACTCCCTACAAGCTATCCCATTCCTTCCTCTGGCCAAGGCAACTTGGATCCAGAAACTACAAGATATCCTCAGCTGCTCTTGAAATTTAGAGGCTGTATTGTTTATGTTTTGAATTTGGAGCTAGTCAAGAAGGACTTCTTGTATTCTAGGCCTGGTTGTTCAAGCAAAGCTCTTTCCTGTTTTCTGGCTTCAGCACCTCCAAACCTATTAACTAATGCTTATGTTATAGATGATTTAAAGAATCATTTAAAGAAGCATAATCCAAAGTTGCATTTTGGTTACATGTATCTCATCAACTGCTTGTCTGTACTTTGCCTAGGTACATGTGTCACCATTTACAAGTTATGTCTGACTGCTGCAATAACAAGTGATGGTGATTGAGCTGATGAGTTTCAGTTATGACCTACTCATTCCTCATCCAATTATTTTTCCCTTCTTTAGTCTATACTGTTTTAGTGGGATCCTACAGATGAAAAACAATTAGTCCCTTAATAGCTATCATCAGCTCAACCTTCTGCCACTCTAATCTCTGCATTGTAGCTTAAAAGAAAAAGCTGTATCTTGTATCAGATGAGTAAGTAAAAATAACTCCTCTAGATGAAACTACAGGGGAAACTTGAGACGGTGAACATAAACCTGGTGTGACTTTCAGTATGACATGTCAGTACAAAGCATGTTTGTGCTTACTGATTGTCAACAAACTATTTTTTCTTTCATGTTTCATCCTTATCTTTTAGTATCTGCTTCACTACAGAAAATGACTTGACACTTATGTTTGCTTGAGTGCCACAGAGCTTTGGGATTGAACTGAGAGAGACTCTTGCAATGAGGTCAGAGAAAGTCACTGCTATTGCAGTGATGTTTCTCTCTAAATGGAGAGGATCCCCTGTTCTAGGCTAGGCTTTACTTCAAAACAGTTGCAACCTCACAACAATCACTAAAGGCAGAAGTCAGAGTTTGATAATGGATTTCTGTCTCTTCTGTTCAGGAAATGTAGTGGTTAATTAGATCCAGGTATTGGGTGGGCAGGTGTCCTGAAGGTTTTGTTAATTAACATCAGTCCTAAGATGGAGCTAACAGCAGCTCATCAGCATCAGCCACTGCTCTTCAGATTTGAGCAGCAGTCCCCAGTGGATCCACTGTGAATTGTCAACACAGCATTATGAGTCCACATCAACCTTTGCGATGTCCATCCTTGGTCCTCAACTGATCTGCTCATGCAACCTGCAAAATCCTCTTTACTCCTGCTGTGTCTCTGTCAGCTATCACACAGCTCTAGCAGATCAGCCCTGTCTTGATGATTCTCCTGTACTCATAAATACCTAGCAGACATATGTTTCAAGCTACTTAAAAAAAAAAGTACTGCTCAGTTCACTACCACCAGTGAACTGTTCAGTTGGGTTTCATATTGAATCCCCTCTGGATTTTCAACCTCAGCTGCTAAAATCACAGTTCCCAAAGGATCTCCAGAGTAGCCAGTTGTTTTTACCATACCTAGAACTTGATTTCCTAAAACATCCTGTGTTCCAATCCTGGGACATGCAGCTTCTGTGGGCACTGGAATTTTTTTCCTGGTAAAGCAAATCAGAGTGTGTCACTTCCTTGACTTTCTTGAGTGGCTTACAAGACTGAAGATCATACTTTATTTTCTTTTGGCTATATCCTTGTACAAATGGCAATAAAACAAGAAGTCATGGACTTTACAATAAGGATGTTATCTGTAGGAGAGCTATTTATCTGTCATGAGTTCAAAGGTCTATGATGTTTAGAATGGGTGTGGTTGATCAAACTCAGATATTACCTAATATCTCTGGCAAAAGGTAAATTCCTTTTGTTCTATTATCTATCAAATAGCAGCTGCATATCAGTAAAAGACTGAAAAATTATCCAAAACGGGAGGTTACAATAGAGAAGATGCTGCTCAAAGAAATTCTTACAAGCCAACTTCGAGCTCAGAAAAGATAATATATTTGTCTGTTTCATCACCAACAGTTCCTTCTTCTGTTTCCACAGTGACAGAGTCACACTTAAACTCTTTGTTTATATATAATTTCATAGATGAAAGTGCTGGCTTGAATGCTACAAAAAAACTCCAAAGAGGTCAGCCAAGCTTGAATTTTGGAAATATGAAGAGGACCCCAGCAGTTTTTGAAGAATTTTTGATATTGTAAATGTCACAGATACATATGGAAATAGTCTGCCCTCCTCAGGAGCATTGTGTCCTTTTGCAAAAAAATTATCCTGATTTCATTGCATGGGAGTAACACCACACCTGGCTACTGTATCATGAAGTTAATGAAATTAAGAGTAGAATGAAGATGCTGGTTTTAAAGGTCTGTACTCAAGGAATTAAAAGAGAGACAAAAATTAATTACTATGTCATGGCAGCATGCAATATTTCTATTCAAGTTGTTAATGATGTCAACGGCAAAGAAAAATTCAAGGGGTCCAAGAGGTTCTTCTGAAAAGACAGACTCTGATTGCTCACAAATTTCTATTATTAACCTAAAAGCAGATGTCAGCAAGATGATAAAGAGAATATAAGATAAATATGACTGTTCTTCTTTTAGCAAAATCACAGTTTCCCTGTGCATTTTGTTAAATGCAGCTTCATGTGGGTACCTCTCAATGTCTTTTGTGAGATGGGGCTGAGTATATGACAAAATTACCTTACTGCGTGGCCACATGGTGAGCTGCTAAAGGTATGTACTAGACAGCTTCCATGTTTTTTCATGCTGCATACGTGTGTCTACCCTTCACCACACACCTGTCTCTACACCTCTCTCATATTTTGCTTGATTCATAAGTTGTAGCTAAACTCACAGATGCAGACTTTGCCAAACAGATGAACAGTAATTCTGTTACCATCCCTGAAGAGTCAATGGCAAGGGAACAGCAATGCTTGATGTAGACGGAGAAAGATTATTTTTAAAAGTAACTGATTTTAACATCTAAGCCACTTTCCTCCTTGTGTAAACCGTGTCTGTACTGAGTGAATTGTTAGCATTACAATGCATGGGAATTTGAATCAGTTTTGACAGGGTCAAATTTCACTCCAATGAAGATTGAAATTGTTTAGGAAAAACCATTAAAGGGATTTTGAATGTCCTTTAAAATTTCAGAAGAGTAAGCAAATGAGATGTTAACACATCCAGATGAACAGAATCAGAATGGAGAAAAAATATTTTGTTTTGCTATTTTGTTCCTTTCCTTATTCCCAGGAATGGTTGAGTTATTTCAAACCTTGGAACACAGGTTATTACACCAAGGAATCACTCAGTGATTTTTCTCATGTGGCCTATACTTGTACTGATGGTAGACTACTGACTGATACAGTTAATTGCACCTATAATATGTACTTAAAAAGCTAATTATCCACCTCATAAATCATGGAAGGAAATGTCCTTGTCAAACAGGTAATTAAAACATTCTAACTGTAAATATTGCAAAGCTATTTAATTGTTCAGCATCTAGTCTATGCTGTATGGTACTAGAAAATCCTGCTGGCTAAAATAATATTGTGAGAATGAAAATGCTGAAGTTTTGTTACTGCTTCTGTGCAGTTTCTAGTATAAATGACTGGACTCTGGAAAGGCAAACCTATAGGGGGTGAGAAAAATGTCACACAGTGAAAAAGTGGATGGATACACAATGGCTATGAAAAGGAATTATTATTTAGCGTGTAAAGGTAATACTGATCATGAAGATGTGTTAGTGAAGTCAAAAATAATTCTTGTCATGCAAGAGACCACAAATAGCACAGCTTTTCTTGTTGGTGTTGGGTTTAGGTGCTTTTTTAACCCCATGTGACTCTACAGTTACTGAGAAGCTATAGAGAGAAAAGAGGATTTTGTTTTGGTTTTGTAAAGGACAAGTTTCTATTTAAGCTACTGTTACGGTAAAGAACTAATCATCGGTTCAGGCTCTGTTACCTGCTTTGCAAACTAGAGCTTGAAAATGGTGCTTGTTTTGTTCTAAAGGCTCTTCATGTGGTTCAGTATAAAATGGCAAATACTTCCTTGTGTCAAATGGGATCTTACAAATTTTAATGGGTTTAAGCTGTGCCAGGGGAGGTTTAGATAGCATATTAGGAATTAGTGGTGAGGCATTGGAACAGGCTGCCCAGGGAAATGGTGGAGTCACCATCTCTAGAGGTGTTAAAAAAAAAATGTAGATGTGGCACTTCAGGACATGGTTAATTGTCATGGTAATGTTGGGTTGACAGATGGATTTGATGATCTTACAGGTCTTTCCCAACCTTAATGATTCTATGATTCTAAGAAATTAGCTCTGCCAAAGCAATTCCTGGGATTCTAGTGCTTGTAGTTTGGGAATATGAGGACTAGATCACTAACATAACTAGAATGGTCAGTGAACACAGAGCCATAGGGATGAGGAAGCTGGTCAGCTCATAGAAAAAGTACTTGGGGACAAGCCTTATAAGGGTACTTTGCATATAGAGACTTCCTATTTCCTGACTTGAATGCAACAAAACTGCCCCTTCTTCTGAATTAATGACAAAGACAATCCAACAAAGGATGCTTCCTTATTGTTATTAAGAAAGTCAGAAAGAACTGTGTCTGAATCATACAGGCAAGTATATAATGCAATAAATAGAATGTAAGCTATCAAAGTATTGATTTTTATAAAGCTGATGAGACTTCTGAGTTTTGATGTGAGTTTTTCACACATTTTCTTTTATTGAATTATAGCCCTATAAAAGAGGTAAATCAAGGTCTTAGTTGATTTATCTCTTTTTATGGGCAGAAATTCAATGTGATATTTTAAAAGTGCACAGGGAAATGAAGTACCAGATCTCATTCACTTTCTACTGGAAACCATTGCCGAATAATCATTTATACCTTTAAAGAAAATCCTTGAATGTGGAATTTGGTGGTGCTCAGTGCCTGTGATGTGACTTCTCTGAAGCAAAGCAAGTGCTGTGAGAAATTGTGGAGGCAAGGATAAGAGATCTCCTCAGGTAGTTATAGATGCTAGTGTCTCACACAGCTCTTCACCATCCTTCACAAAACTGGTATTGATAGGAATGGGAATTAATGTGGTTGACTTGTGATCTTCCCTTTGCTCATACACTTCCTGGTGCTTTGTGCAATCAGACCCCATGTTGCCCTTACTGTAACAGCACCCAAAATCATGCTCACTGTTGTTCTCCCTCTTCAATTGCTGTAGTAAGCAGCTGTATTTTGTACAGAAAGTGACTTGCAAGGCACAGAAGGTTAACTAGGGAAATGTTAAGCCTGTCTCATATAACAAAGATGTAGCTTACTACCTTAATCAATCTGCCACAGCTGATTGGACCTGAAATAAGATTGAGGTATGATAAAAACATGCTGACAGCTCCCACCCCCCTGTTAAATTTCCAGATTTCATTTTAAGTCTTTTTAGATTCTTTGAATCTCCTTGTCAGTATGAGCAAGCAAGTACTGTTGATATTGAGCATTGGAAAGAAACCTCCAGTTTATTACCTATTTTCCAAAAAGAAAGTCCAAGTTATAAATAAGGTCAAAGACAGAGCCCAGAAAAGGAAAAGTTCTTGGAGTTCCTACTACTAAAGAGTCAAGAACATAAATATGCCCGGTATTGGATAGACATGAACTCTACTAAAGACAAGGTTGTGGTTCTCTTATTCAGGATAAAGAGTGCTTTATTCCATGAGTACTTTACTGCAAGTAAATGACAAGTATGGTCAATGTAAGACTATCATGAAGAATAAGGGGGGGGGGGGGGGAAGGCCTAAAAAAAGGTTTGTTTGAGTTTCTTTTTTTTTTTGGGTTTTTTTTTCATTAATCCCTTTTTAAAGAATTTTAAAATTTTTTGTGGCAA
>JANIJG010020486.1:48430-74997 GCA_024611175.1 Megaceryle torquata
AACAGATCTATCATGGCTCCCTCACTCTTCCTTCCATGAAACAGTGAACAGAGTGGTAGAAAGGTGAAACACAGGAAGTTCCACCTCAACATGAGGAAAAACTTCTTTACTGTGAGGGTGACAGAGCACTGGAACAAGCTGCCCAGAGAGGTTGTGGAGTCTCCTTCTCTGGTGACTTTCAAGACCTGCCTGGATCAAGACCAAGACTGGCCATTGATGTAAAGTGTGGAGAAAACTTTCCTCCAAATCTTTGTGGTTTCTGAATCATTAGTGTGAGAAAAATGTTTCCCCTTTCCCTAAATGAATGGCTCAGAAAAATTGAATTGGCTACATATCTTCTTGAATGAATGCCTGTAAAGATGGCAGAAATGCACTAAAATAAGGTGTAAATCAGATGTTAATGACCTAACTTTTCATTATCCTAAGACAATGAAACTCCAGTGAATTCAGGGGAAGTACATTTATTCCTGTCACCAGCTGACCTACTACCTTTCAGCTGGGCAGGTCCAAGACCCTCACAGAGCTGTCCTTGAGGCACTTGCTCATATTCCTTCCTCTTTGGAGTTTTTGAGAGAATTCTGTCTCACTTTTGTTTTTATGTTTATGTTTTAAAGTCTTGTTACTTTATGTTTTAATATTTTGCTTGATTTAATGTTCCTCTAAACTGACTGTTTTATAGGTGGCATAAAAGCCAACCTTGTTATGAATAGAATAAGGGAAGGTCATACACTAACAATAAGGGGGCAGAATGACATCAGATATTGACTGTAACTGCAAGAAATTAATGATTGTTTGTTGACAGGAAGACATAAATTGTAACCTAAGCCACTGCATAAAAGCTGAAAACAGTTTTACACAGAAATATTCTCAATTGTACGCTAAACAATCAAATTTGCTTATCAGAGTTCAGGTTTCTTGCCAAAAATAAGAATGAGATTTATTATATACCAGGCTCTACAGCATAAAATAAAACGTACAAGGTAAAGTTCCTTTGCACATGGCAGCAAGAAGGGGCTTGAAACAGGGCCATTACCAGCCTCTGTAAATACCTCCCCTACCCACAGACAGATCCTCTGATACACATATGTGTGAAGACAAGTAATCAAAATAAGGTGTTGCTCTTTTCCTGTCTACATCAACCATTTCTCTTAAATATCTTCTTGTTCAAGCCTCATAACTTCTTTAATTTACTGCTTATGACAGTTTGCTGCTGAACTGAGCCATGCTGTGCTGTTGAAGTGCCCCATGGCCATGCTAGTACCAGACACTCCACAGTCTCACTCTGTGTCTGTGGGACCAGATTCCCCATTAGACTGTCACTCCATGAAACATCATCAGATCTCCTTGTGGCTAAAGGGCTTTAGTAAATCCTGGGCTCATGGGGAGAAGAGCATTGCCATACCCAAGAACAGCAAATAGCCTGAAATATTGTCCCAATTCACAAGGAAGATTTATGACAGCATTTATTAATTCATGGTTTTGGTCATAAGTATAATTTTCTTTGATGAAGGAAATGGTTTTTTTTGTTTGATTGTCCTTGACAGACTTTGAAGGCTAGTGTCCATTGCTGATAGGTTGTTTTCTTCTGTAGTATGTGGGCTACAGACTGCATTAAAGGGCAACAACTGATCTAAGTGCCCTGCAGAAGAGAGGAATGGTGGAGCCCAACTGGATGGTACAGTTCAACTTCCATGATGACCTTTTGAATATTAAAGCCTGTTAATGTTGTGTTCAACTTCTAAGGCTATGAATCTTCTTAAAGACTTGTACATGAAGTCTACTCTTGATGCTGAAATCTAAACAGGCCAATGGTTTTCATGTATGCTTCATAAATAACAGGAAAGCAAGAAGAGGGACACCTGTAATTACATTTACATATTATTGTAATATTACATATTACATTGGTGTCTGCAGTGACTTCTGTGAAGTCACGTCTGTGAAGTCACTTCTGCTCCAAGGAAAATCCCAATCATCATGCAGATGAGGCACAGACAGCTTGCTTCATCTGCCTCTCAGAGTACTGAAATATTTTGAGGTGAGAGTGGCTGATCAGATGACAAAAGAGAAGAAGAGTATTTAGGTAAACATAGTGAGTTTTGAGAAGAAACAGAGAAATACTTATTTTCAGAATATCAGTCCTTATGGCATACCCTGTTTTTCTCAGAACTTTCACCTAGCCCTTGTTCTAGTTAAATATTTAAATAAATATTCCAGAAAACATGTATCTCTTTTTTAAAAATGCATTACAAATTGATGATTGCTTAATTTCTGCAGCAATTCCTTGCTAGGGTTATAAAATAATATATTATACACTATTCGCTTTAGTCTCTCATCAGTCCCATGGCTCAGGTACAAGAAGTTTCAGTACACCTGATTTCCTGTCACACAAAATGAAGCAGAGTTTTGGTGATTCAGGTTAAAAATCTAATTCTGGCTAGGGTAATGCATCCTGAATAGCTGGATTTCATCTGTTTATCTTTTCATTTTTGCAGTACATAGATTTACTTTTCTTGATAAGAAGCTTTTCATAATACACAGTCATATTCCAGAAAGCAGAAAAAAACCCCAAACTTGTTCCCTGAGTAGCGTGCACACCAGATCCTTACATACAGTGGTGGTATTTGTGGAGATCACTTGACTTGAAGTACATGGAGAGGGGTAACTTCCAGTTAACATCTTTCCTGTGATGGGACATTTATAATGTTTGCACTTAGTGAGATAGTACTGCAGAACTTGCTCTAATCAAGGACAAAAGCAATGGCTTTTCCTTCCAGCTGCTGGGTTTTTTCAGGCATTTGGAGTTTCTTTGTATTTCTAAGGCCTCCATTTGTCTGATGGATTGAAAGGACCAATCAGGTAAGTTATCTGGGAGACAACAGGGAGAGGAAAAAGGTAGGATAGAAAGATGAAAGAATATTATCTGTAAAGCTCCATTTCCTGAAGATATTTCTTTCCTCTTGTCCTTAAGGTGTTTTTCCTTATTCTTAAGGATATTTTTTTCTTTTTATAATTCAGATTGTATGTTTATTTCCTCTTTTAATTTTCTGCTCTGTCATGATAGGACTTTCTTTTTGAAGGAATACCAGCAGAGGTACATGAGGTCACTGTGTATTGCTAGTTTTCTCTGTAAGGAATTGGGTTATTGTTTTTTATGTTCCCCTGCTTTTCTGAACATCAAGCTGTATACTGCAAACCCCAGTCTTTTCAAGGTAGAAGTAATTTAAGTTTGGGCAGAGCACCTCTGGCGCTGCTTGTCACTTTATAGTGGAAAGTCAGTTCTGAAGGCAGGGGTTTGGCTGCTCTTCGAAGCAAGTTTGAACTTGATCTTAATTCAGCTTAGGACTTTTTCAGTGGCAGTCACAGTCCTAAACAGATATTTAAGCTACCCAGATGCCTTGAGCCAAACTCTTACACAACCTAATTTTACAAAGCTTTTGATCTCTCATCGTGGGCAGCCTTGTCAGTGTTAAAATGAATTAAAACTGAAATGGTTGAGTAATCAGCCTGGGCTATCATGTACTACGTTCCTTGCATGATAGCAGTGCATTTTGGAGAATGATGCTGTCTCCCCTCTTCATCTCCCATGGAAAGCTAAGTCCTGAATTGTCTCTAACAGGGTGCGGTTTAATCCACTATGAATCTCCCCAGCTCCAGGTTAAGTGAGGCTCAGGAAGGGTGTGGATGTCACACTGCAGTTATCTCTTATCTTTACACTGGTGCAGCTTAGACAATTCCACTCATGGAAGCGTAATCTCAGAGACATGCTGGTGCCTTGTACAGACACCCCTTGGCAGAAAGCTCCCAGCTCTTTCCCGGTTGGTGCTACAAGGTCCCATGCTACTAATGCCAGAGTGCGTTGTGCAACAAGGATCGATGAGCCCCATATTTCCCTTTGGGAATTCCAGAGAGACATTTGGATATATTCTTATCATTTAAGTTCACTTCAACTTTCAGTGGTAGAAGAAAGGGTTATTAGCAACTTTTCCATGCAGAGTGGGCAGCTCTGGCCCCACTGTAGCCCAGCCTGGGCTCTGTGGTCCCTAGTGGCATTCCTGGGTGCATGGTATCATGCAGCATGGTGCTTCCCACCACAGGGACCCCACTTTTCTATCCATGAAGGGAAAACAAACCAAGTGAGAAAAGCAGCAGCAAACACCCCAGAACACACCCTGGCATAAATGACAAAGTGTGCCTGTGTCCTTTCTGTGGCATGCAGGCAACATTCAATTAATTAAAGCTTAAGCTGTGTTTTTTAAAGGTGGACTGAAGGTTTGCTGTGATTTTTTTTTCTTTGTTCTAACCTGAAGTTAGGCTGGCTGTAATAGCAACCTTTCCTTTTTGCACTTTCAGTTACTTCTACATATAGTATAGACACTTCATCTACTGCACAACATTTAGCAATAGAGGAGAGGACATATTTTTCTATCAATGTAATAGAGGTATATTGGGAATGACAACAAAAATTGAATATAAGGTCTAACAAAATATATTCCCTAGATCCTACTAAACTCTACAGGCTCCAAAAAAGTCATGTAAACAGGCTTTAACTATGACATTCTTTGCTGCTTAAACAATAAGAGAAGGAGTAACATGTTTTGCTTTGTTGATTTTTTTTTTTTCCCTTAGGGAAAATGCTTTTCAAAGAATTTCTAGACCCTTCACATATAGAATATGTAAAAATAATTAGAATTCACATTAGAAAATTGGTCAGAGCTGTTCAAGAGACAATTGCGTATTGGTAAATTCCCTGAGATGTACCTTTTCAAGCATAATGTGCATCCCTTTGCAAACAGCTAACATAGGGTCACTGATTTTTCTAATCCAACAAGAATAAACATAAGTAAGACAGAGTCAGTTGTGCTGATTCTCTTCACAGAGGTGAATTGGATCTTTAGGGAATGGATGGCTATTCTTTTTATAACCCTGACCTGAGATGCAACTTCAGCTCTATAAATACAGGTGGGCAGACCTGTGAATAAAATCCAGATTTATTAACATCCTTGTAATCATATCCACAGACATAGGATGTACATTTGACCTGCCCTCCCCTGTTCTTCCCAACCCAAGTATATATGCAAAATGAACAGAAGAAAGGAGAAGTCACTCACCACACAGTGAACACTGGCAAAGTTGTTTCACAGAACCTTCAGTCCTATGGTGGCTTTACTGGTGTCTGTAGCACACTTCTTGATAAAGGCAAGAAGCCATATGGTAGAGACCATGAAACTTTTACTACAACTTTTGGCATCTTTTCTAGGGCTTTTTGAGACATTTACATAGGTGCTTTCAGGTTACTTCATGCTCCCTAGACTATTCTCCACATGAGGCTTGAATAGCAGAATTGTATCAGTTCTGCTATGCCTGGTGCTTTACCACAGTTTAAGAGTCCACACTTTAGCCGTTCTGAATTTGCTTTTCTTATTTGACTGTATCTGGAAGCTGGAGGTAGAGAGAGCCTGCCTGCTCATCATATTCAGTGCAGGGTTTCTTTATGGGGTATTTATCAGGGGAGCTCCAAACAACTGCAGTGATAGAATTGAAATTGTTTCCCTTCAGGAGACTGCACAGAAGGCATGGCATACAAGCTGCATGCATACTCTGTGTGCATTTACCCACAGGTTTTACACATCTAGTGTATCAAAGCTCAGCTGCTAGACAACTGAAGTGATAAGCAATCACAGCTTTCAAAGGAGTGAGCTGAATAATGTCACCTTTCCTGCCTTTGATAAAGACCTTGTGTCAGCTTCTTCGGGACATTTTGACTTGCGGCCACCTCCTGAATCTGACAACTTGACTCTGCACTCTGGATATCCAACCTTCAGCTGAATATCTGCCTTTTGGGACCACCTTCTCTAATATCAACAGTAAATTCAGACTTAATCTTATATACTTCCAGATTGCCTGCTTTTCTTTAAGATACCTTTGACAATGTTTTTATGAAGTAGAGCTGTTAGTGCAAAAGTGTGACATGCATACAGCTGGTCAAGAATAACATGGTGGAGGACTTGTTAAGGTTTTTTTAAAGGTTGCATGTGTATTATACCTTTTTTTTTTTCCTATAAAAATGAAGCCTTCGCAAATCTGCTCTTGTCACACAAGCTCACTGAAAATTCAGTCAGACTTTAGAGAGCATAAAAAAAGGTGGCAAGTTTTCAACACATTCATAGCCTTGCATTGTTGATATTACTCCTGATCAGGAACTTAGGCTAATAATAGTTAATAGTTTATATTATAAACTTATATTTAAATAAAGTTTATATTATAGTTATAATAGTTTAGTTAATAGCAGAAGGGATGAGCCTGAATGTTAATCACTATATGGCTATTGGCCTTTTTGAATTTTTTTCACTCCTTTTGCCTGACAATGCCTAACAAAATGCTGTTTCTACAGGTTGGGTTTGACCTCAATTTCAGTTTAATTACCTCACACCAAATGAACTTCCCTCATTCCATGCTCTGAACTTGGTTAACAAATGCATGCACTTCAGGTTTCCTTAAGCAATTTACACAATTAGGTTTCTTCACTGCCAGCAGGGGTAGAAGTTTGTGTGTCTGCAGAGGGAAGTACTCAACAGGAAACATGGCATAGCTGCCATGTATTTGAGAAGAATTTCAGTACATTTGGGATTTTGGCTTTGTTTTCAGTGCTACTTTGAGGCATGATTTAGCCTTTTAAATAGAGCACTGAACTAGAACTGGCAATTGCACTGCTCAATAAAATTTAATTTGGTCAATTTTATTTTCAATTTTGCTTTTATACACTTTGTGACTTAACTTGAGAAAACAGTGTTATGGTTGGAAACATATGCCAAACTGGTAACTTTCATATGAAAATCAGTAGAAGCAATATTTTAAAAGGAGCTTATTTTTAATAGGAAACTCTATGAGAAAAATGTCTATTCTGGATTTTCAGGGAAATTTCATGTTCAAACAGCCTAAGTACACTTGAGAAGAGCCCAATTGTCTGAAGTATTTTAACAACAATCAGTTTCTTCTTTCTGGGTGAACACAAAGAAATTTATTCTCTGAGGGACTGTTAAATTAATTCCTACTTGCCTTAGAGCTTGGTCTTACTTGCATAGTTTTAAAAATCTAATCTGATGAAAGCACTGATTTCTCATCAGGGTTAAAAAGTGGTGAATGAGTTAAGTCTTACGCTTGAATTTTAGATTAGGACTATCTCTCAGGCTGGAAATCAGAAGGAAAAAAACCCCCAAATAATTTTAAATAAATGACTTGTGGAGAGGTACAGAGCACAGCTGTTACTTTTCTTGGAATGCTTCTTAAGTGTCTAGCTGGGTTAGCTTTGTGTCTCAGCCCTTGTACTGCACCCAAGGAAGCTATGCTCTGCATGAGTGTAGATAAATGAGATTCACAGCAAATGGGTTGTTTCCCAGTACTAGGAGTGCTGTCCTGCTGCATAAAAAGAAAGTACTTAGCAGTGCATGTGCCTATATGGCTAAATTATTAAAATACACACCCCAAAGAGAAGGGAATTTGTCAAAGAACAAAGTATATATGTTCAGTAAAGTCGATCCAAAATCCTCTGAGGAAGGTGCAGTACATTCCTGTGTGATTTGAAGGCCTTTGGCCCATGAAACATCAGTGGCTTGACAACTCGGATCAAATTTCCAGACATTTGCATGCCTGACAATGCAGATGAGTACTTAGTAGGTTCTTTTGCCAGGCCTTAGCAGGTTTGGCATCTAGTAGCAGTGGCAGTTAGAAACCTAATTCATCATCTTTTCCTGGGTGTCCCCTTTAGAAGGGTGTTCAGTTTTCTGTCAAATAATTTTGCTCTTGGCCTGTCTTGGCGAGACTCCAAATACAATAAGGGTATGCATAAGGGTAAATGCCTACACCAAAACTGTATTTCCAATTATGAATAACTGAATAGTCCAAGAATTGAGTGGAAGTCTTAATCACGTAAAAATGAGAGTGAGTTCCATATTCTGTGATGATACTTTGTACCAAGTCATGATGTAAGCTCTGCTTTCTGGCTGATACCTTTTTGGATACCAACTGTGACTGAGACATGGTCCTTGTGTAAATTACTAGACCTTGCTCCTAGCCAGAGAGGTTACTTGGAAGTGACAGAGCTGCTTTTCGTTGTCTGCCTGTGCATTGTACAGCAGCCAGTGATGGGAAACTGTCTTGGAGCCACCACTAAGCCCCCCCCCCCAAATGCTGGAGTGGCAATGGGACTGCTGTGCCCTGGATGCCAGTGCTGAGCTCTGCCTTTCTGTGCTAACGTCTGTCTCTGTTTTCACTCTTCTGTGCTCTCTCTAAGCAATGGTGTGTTTGATCAAAACAAATGCACTGCCAAGACTCAAACATATATATATATACACTTCTCTTCTGCCTGCATACATAAGAGAAAAGCACTTACACATATCATGTAAAAGCAGAAATAATTTTGTGTTTGACTGCACATTAGGCTGCCCAAAATGCATTCTCATCAGACATGCGGGAAACATTATGGTTTTACTGCCAGGAGAAGGCTTTCACTTTTATTATTTTTGTAGGGAAAATTGTTCTGGAATCTATAAAGTACAATCTTCTAACTAAAGAAACTGTTTGTTTTGAAACCTTTGGCATGAAAGAAATTAACATTGTGGTTTCCTAGTTTTTATAATTGCAGAGATTAGCTCTAGTTAGCTGCTGCAAAGCAGAGAGTTCTTGTTATGTTTATCTGTTTAGAAGCACCCACCTCAAGTTCAAGGCATTCATGTTAATACACTAGTACAAAATGGTAGGATAGTATTAAAACATATTTGCATGCTTCACGGATGCCCCCCAGAATTATTTGTCTTGCCTAATGATGCTAAAGCTGTCAGCCCATATTTAAGTTACTGCCAGAACAGAAAGGGAGAAGATGACCATAAATGCCTTCTCCCTCTTTTGGCTCAATTCCCTTTCTGGGTTCCTACACCTTTTCTTGCCTTTATTTTTTTTCTCTGCTCTAGACTGTCTTTTCTTCACTGATATTCTCCGTTCTTATACATATGTAAGTCTCAAAACCCTTTGTGATGTTCCTGTTCATGCTCCACTTTCCTGTTTCATCCCTATACCCTTGGTTCCTGTTGTCTTTCCACATTCAGTTAGTTTGGCTCTACTGCTCCTGTTCTTATATTTTTTTAATGTTCATTCTGCCATGACAGACAGGTTCCCCATCTTTTCCCAGGATCTCTAGGAGATTTCACATTACCTTTATTCTCCACTTTTCCTCTACTGCAAATCAGGAATTAAGCCTCTATGGTGGGTTGCAGAGCAGTTCTGCAGCATGCAATGAGTAAACAAATCAGAGCATTTGTACCCTCTCCTTCCTTCAACATCATCTCCTCCTACACTGCTGTAACATGGGAGCAGATGTGAGATATAGAGACAGGGATGCTTTGGGGTGCATTCAGCCCTAGTCTTCATCCTCTTGTAAAGCAGGATGTTGTCAGCTTGATGGCATCTGTTTGCAGCAGGTGTAAGTGCTTCTGTAGCCAGCCTCTAGGCAGGAAAAACAACTTATGTTTAAGTTAAAGCAGTATGAAATATAATGAGAAATGTAGTCTAAGGATATGCTTTGTGTGAAGTATTCTTAACCAGAGGTCTGATCGATCATCTGTTAATTTAGTTGGCAGTCCAAGGATGGCTGGAGTAGCCCCTCATGGGGTCTTGGGTCATCAGCCATCCCACAGCTCTGCAGGATCTCTGCTGCCAGGGAAACTACTTGGACCAAAACAGTGATTAAAGGCCGCAGTTTATTCATCATCACATGTTAATTCATTTGTCTGATATTCCATCTAGTTTATAAATCCTGTAGACATGGAAGTCTCTGTTTTAAATGTAGTTGGTCACCTCTGGATTATTGCAGCCTTTGAAGGACCCCAAATTCTCTGAGGCTGTTATTCAGCTATCACAGACTGTGAATTTCTGTATATATGTACACAAGGTATACTTTCTACCTTTTCTTCTACTTACCAAGGCTTTTTCGCATGACTAAATCTAATGACTAGCTATACCTGCTGTGCTAGGATCTTCTACCTTTAATATTTTCATCTGCCTGTTTGGTATGAAAACATTTATTCTCTCAGCAGTTTTCCATCCAGCTGTATAGTGTCAATATGTTCTAAATATTCCATTGTATACCAAATTACAGAGACAATGATTTCCAGGTACAAGAGAAACAGGGAAATATTTCCGACTTCTGCTCTGGTGGCCTCATGGTCAATCCTACGTACAGAAAAATGAACAGTTGTCAAAAAGAAAGCAAGAATTGCTCATTCTAGTTTGTACATTTATGTGCCTGGTTTCTTAGAGATTTCTGCAGCTCTTTCAGAATAATATCCTTTTAACTTCTAGAGAGTATTTATTCACTCTGTAGTGCCTGTAACCACAAAGGCGTCTTCTATCTCTCCTATAATACAACTATGATAAAGACACAGCAGTTGATCAGTGGTCAAATCCTTCTGAAAATTGTATTCTTCCTTTATTCTGATCTGAAACTGAGCCTGCATTGAACAACATTAGATAAAGATGAAGTCTCCAGGGGTAGATCATACAATAGCAGGACAGGTATAATCTGAGGAGAACCCAATGAAAGAATAGCAGCACAAGAAACTCATTTGATTTGACACAGTTATGAATATTTAACATTTTATAAGGAAATACAGAAATGCAATTACTCTTACTCTGATGCTCTAGCAAGTATAGACTGTCTTTCATGCACTGTCTTCGCGACCATGAGAGATTGAGGAGCTTGGGAAGAGAAGCAGCAGCTCAAGAAAAGATCAACCAAACTCTACACAGAGCAAATTGAATTCCCAAAGTTTTTACATTGGGTGCCACAGTATTAAGCTGGATCACACATGCCTTACAATAGATGCTTAACTTTTTAATACATGAGAAAAGTTTTCAGCCATGTATGTTTATTACTTACATGCTCTGTCTTCTCCAGTGCCTCTGAGTAGAATAGCAGCAGAGCTAAGATGTGCTGAGATGTCCTGGCTACCCCAGGTGCCAGTGAAGAACCCCAGGTCCCACTTTCCTTTGGAAGCTGAGAGCACAGACAACAGTAAAAAGCATCTCAAACTATTCTGTACTGGTGTCCTTAAAACATTAACCTATCTTCATACTATGTTTGAAAGAACTCAAAACTTCAGAAAATATGCTATGGCCTCTATTGCTCCTCACATCCAAGCAGTTCTTGCTGTGCCTCTTTCTCATCACAGATTAAATTTAGGTATTTTAAGTTAGGTCTTCTATTCATTGATGTTTTTAAGATAGCTGTCATTTTCCTTTTGATTTCTATTAATATGAAGAAGTAATTAAGTAAGAAGATAGGGAGTAAGGAAGACAATATGAAATAAATAAGAAGTAAGAAGATATGGACTGATTTTCCACTTCCTTCTTTTCCTCTGATGGAACCATATAGGAACAGAGGCTGAGAGAGGAATCCAAATCACTTGTTTTCCTGATACTGTTACTCTGTGCAGCACCTCAAAATTTCCTCCATCTCCTTTATTTGGGTATGCCCACGTGGGTTTTGAATGGAAGGAAGAACTTCTCTCATACACCCTTGAGCCCTCCTTCCTACATGCACCCATTTTATTGGTGTGAGGCTAAAGAGGAGGAAGCAGGAAGATGCCATCCTGGTGGTCTGAGGCCCAGCATAGCAGGTATCATAGAATCATAGAATGTTAGGGGTTGGAAGGGACCTCTAGAGATCATTGAGTCCAACCCCCCTGCCAAAGCACCTCTGCATGTTGCACAGGAACAGGTTTTGAAAATCTCCAGAGAAGGTGACTCCACAACCTTGCTGGGCAACCTGTTCGCTGCCTTGTAGTCTTTCACACCCCTTTCTGTTTCCCATTCCCTTCTGCATCAAACTTTCCTATATTCCTCAGTTTCCAAGTCAGATCCCAAGTTCATGCTGCCTCATTTGTGGGGTTTGTATGTGGATTATTACTGCTTTTCTTCTTTTCCACACAAAATAGTTTGTAGAAGTCACGTAAAATTTGTTTTAGGGAGACAAGAACCACTTTTTTTCATGTTTAAGCCTTGCTAAGGAAAATATCACCTTGTATAGTTTCTTTTGTTCTTCACACTGCAAAATCTGTGATGCTATTTTAACTCCTTTCAGAGGTCTGGGATTCTTCCTATTAAGCGCCTACCCCCATCCTTGGCAAGCCTAAAAGCTTGCATATAATTGTGACCACAGAATCTTTCTAAGTGCTTTGTGACTGAGCAGAATGATCCTTTCTTCCCACAATTTACAATGCAGATTATTGATGGATTCATTTGCTTACCACCTTCACGCTACAATGTGGCAACTGTTAGCAAATACTGTCTTTATTTATGATGGCTCTAGTTTTGATATAAAACAAGGGTCTGGACAAAAGATCCTCACCTCCCCAGTGTGCTTTTATTCATGGAGACAAAATTAGTCCTTTAACTATTCCTTTCTGTGGCTGAGACATACAAACTTGAAAGCATTACAATGGTTCATAAACAGCTTAAGCAACTGACCTTGTCCTAGATATGGACATTGTATGATAGAGTACCTGTCTTCTCACATGATTAGCATAAGACTAGTTTCACAACATTATCCCTGGTTTACAAATCCTGCCTAAGGTTTACCTGTCCCCAATCTCTCATGATTCCTTTCACCTTGAAGGTTAAAAAAGACCTCAACCAACCTTCTCTTGCTCCAAACAGTTTTTTAAGTGGAAATTAGAAAGCAAACCAAGATCTATGTCAATGCATCCAGGCAAATGGTTCATCTGTTGCAAATTTGGGATTGGTAAGGGAGTTGCTGCAGCAAGGCCCAGCCAGGGCAATGGAGATTCTGACATCCCATACCTGTTGCCTGTGAAATTGCAACAGAGAATTGAAACCTAGCAGCAGCCTTTCCATGCAGAGATCCCCTACTGCATGACAAGTCCACGATCTCTTTCAATAGTGAAAAACCTTAGTATCGCTCATTCTGTGTGGCAAGGGTCAAAATATAAAAAGAAGACTCTTATCCATGCTCCTCTTGTGCCATGCTTTATTGCACTGGCTGCCTGTGGAGCATCTGCTGCTCCTCTGAATCTCAGTGGTGTCTGTGAGTGTCCTATGCACAGGAAGAATCAAAGCCAGAGGTTGCAAATCCACCAGGATGAGGTCCTGCTTCCTGATGGCAGAGTAATGCTCCCTCCAGGTGTACTGAGAAAGCTAATGCTGTACTTTCCATCAAATTAAAAGAATTGGGAAAGAATTGCCAAAGCAGTCTCATTATTCTGATAAAGACTGTGCTGAAACAGATGGTCATTAAACAACAAGTATGTTTGTTTGTTTGTTGAGTAAATAGAATGCATTGGGCTCAAACAGCACTCTTTAGTCCCCAGTGGAACAAATCCACTTATCTGGGAGAAAATTCTGCTATTCCTCATTTCCATTTTGAGTTTTCTGATCAAGACATACCCAGCTATAATTCATAATTATCACTTTAAGCTTTTGATAATATACCAGAATCTTCTTATTAACAAAATGAGGTGGGGACTTTTTTCCATGATGACAACAGTTGAAGACTGGACAGACTTACAAAGAGAGTGGGGAATAAAAGTTCCATCACTTGAAATCTTTAAATATCTTTAAATATATAAATATATTTTCTGTATCAGCTAATAGTATGAAGATAGATGCAGGAACCACAGAGAGGAATTCTACATCTGAGGTTATGCAGAAGGTCAAATGAGATGGCCATAATGATCCTTTCTAGCCTTAACCTATCAATCAAAGGGCATTAAATTTCACTCACTGAGCTGGACATGTGATTATGCAACATAGAAGTACAAGGATTTCTTTGCTTGTAAAGGGAGAACCTGGAAAGAATAATAACCCTGGGATAAAAATATTATGCTGACTTTCTTTCAGAACATCTACAAAGTTACAGTGGATCCTCTTAAGGTCAGCACAAATATCCTGGTTATTCCAGCTGAGATTAAGGTTTAGAATGGAATAGATTGTGAATGCATAATGGATTTTATGACCTGAAAAAACTGTTTCCTGGTGTTTGGAAACCCTTCTGTTTTCAGCTACAAGATGGAAAATGGAAGATTATTGTAGAGCTGCTGAAGTATTTGAAAGAAGTTCATCTTCATATTTCCGATGAGATGGCAGTCTATGCTTTTTGTAACAGTGCATTGAGAAAACGAGCTTCTGTGCTACCTCTGTCTCACCCATAACAACAAGAATACTTCTTTTTCCACAGCACTGTGAAACACCTGCTCACTGTTGGATCTCTGGGTCTAGAAATTAGAAAATAAGATTTCTCCATGATAAGGTGCAGGAAACAGAAAGAAAGCATATTCCGTTTGTCTGCTGGCTAGAGCTGCTTTTACGAGCAGAGGGATGTGTGGGTGGAGGATGTGAGAAGGATATTTTGTACTGGCATATACATGTGTAAACAGCCATTCAATGATTTGTAAAGAGCTGAGCTGAACAGCACCCAAGAAATTTACAATTTTTCCTGAAATCTCCAATGTTTGGAAGCTGGTGGATTCAGATCCTGCTAACTATTTTCATCAGTAAGGCCACAGACCAAATGTTTTTTAAACTGTCCTTCAATCAAAGTGTAATTGATTGGCAGCCATTGATTAAACACTCATGTGGACGAGTGCTGACTACAGTGCAGACAGTTTGGAAGGGGGTGGGCAGGAAATGGGAATTGCAGGTGTCTACATTTACATGCTAAATTGTATTGTCAATCAGATTGCCATAGGCTTCAGAATGTTGTCTGATAGTCTTGGAAAGGAGAATGATGTTTTTGGCAGGTAAATTGTCCTGGAGGTTGCAGAACTATCTCAATTTCTTTTTGTCTTGCTCTGCTATTCTATGTCAAACTTATCTTGGGTTTGAGTGTTATGCTTGGCACTGCACATCAAAGGAGACCATCCTCATTATAAAATTTCTCTGCCAAGCAAAGTCTTCTGGGTGGTGGCCACTGTAGAAGGGAATATGTATGAATGTGGTTGTAAGGCTTTGTGATTGTAAGGCTTTGTGAGAACTCTTCATACAGAAATTATGCACTTTGTTGGGGCACTGGAATTGCTGCATCGCTGAAAGATTCAGCTGCTCAGCAATGCAGCACTTTTAAAGGTCCAGTGAGCATGGAGTTAGTTATCTGTAGTCATGGTCTCTCATGTATTTTCTAGATCATAGAATCATAGAATCATAGAATGTTAGGGGTTGGAAGGGACCCAGAAAGATCATCTAGTCCAACCCCCCTGCCAGAGCAGGACCACCTAGATCAAGTCACACAGCAACATGTCCAGGCTGGTTTTGAACATCTCCAAAGGAGACTCCACAACTCCCCCGGGCAGCCTGTTCCAGTGCTCTGTCACCCTTACTGTGACAGAGATCTAAGTCAGGAACAGTGTATTTAATCTTGACAGTTCTTTCCAGGAGAAAATGTTCTGGGCCCATGAGATGATCGCTGTGATGATTTCTCCTGTGGCCCTTTGGTGATGGCATTTCCATGGAGACTGGAGAGCAGATGTAGCTAAAGTAATCATGTTGGTTGACTGTGAAATGAGGCAGGACTGGAGAGAGGAGAGGCCTGAGCAAAAGAGATAAATGCAAGTGATAGCTAGCAGAAAGAATGCTTGAAAGAACAAGAAAGAAAGAGGTTGATTCCTTGTGAAGCTCCTTACTTGGCAGAGAAACCATGTATATCAGAGATGTTACTAGAGAGAAGAAACTCTGGGGCGAACCCCAGAGAACTCTTATTTAAGTCTAAAGGGCATCAAGGAAAGCTAGAGAGCACACTGGCCTACCACAACACAACCTCATGAAAGTCCTTTTTGGGTGACTTTTTGCCAGGGTTGTATAATTTTTGATTTTCCCTTGCGAATCAGCACTGTCACAGCTGTAGCTGGTGAAAGATTTTTGGAGTGCATTGATGGAGTTCATTGATTTCTGCAAGCAATACTTTGCTTTCAAATCAGGCTCTGAAACACTAGTCCCAGAGTCTATTATTAATTCCTGATGTTATTAAAAGATGTCTTCTTTCTCTGTGATGCACTGACATTTATTTTATAAGGCGCTGACATGATTAGAGCTTCAGTTTGATTTTCTAGCCAACATGTTGGCCCAGGATTCCTAGAAGCTATGTTTAAAGTGAGCTTCCTAAACTCATGTTTTAGTCATCTAGTAAATTAAGTTGTTTTTTAAAGACTCTTAATGCCTAGTTCAGCAGTTACCAGTTTCTCAGCTCTTTCTTTGACCAGGCCATTTATTTCAGTGACTTGTAATGTTACCGACTGTTGTAACTCTTAGCATTCCTTCCAGGAAAAATACTTCAGCACTGTTCCACATAAACCTGAGGAAATCTGTATACATTGCAAAATAGGCAATTGTTCTGTCCACAGTCCTTCCTCTGTTTTACCACAGTGTAACTCCCTTATCTGTGACAGCTGCAGTCTTCACCTTGGGGGTACAGAGAGTCATCTGGGAATGCAGCAGGCATAGATCAAAGGAGTGAGATTGGTAACAGTAAGGGATCTGAAATTTGCAGCAGAATGTCTTTCATGAGCCCTTCCCCAAAAAAGTATGTGTTGCTCTGTGCAGTCATTCTCAAAAATATCTTCAAAGTTTTCAGTTCAGTCTGATTTCACTTTCTAGAGGCCAAATCTGATACCTACATATTAGCTGAGTGACCTAGTTCTATCACCTGAACTGAGTGGGTTCTTGGAATATAGCTGTTGTTTCCACTAGGAGTAAGGAAAAAATGAGGAGAGTAACTTGGCCAGATTAGGCTGTATAAAAATATACTACTTACTCTCCAAACTGAAATACTACAACTCTTTCTGAACTCATGCCCTTTTTTCACACTGGGATGTTTACAAAGCATCAGATGATTTCACTCTTTAGATCTAGGGTGTCTAAAAAGAGGTGTACTTTATGCCAACTACAAAGGGCCTCAGAATCAGGCCTTACATGTTTAATCTGGATGTGCAAGGCAGTCTGTTCCCCTGCTCATGCTTCAGTGCATTAACTAATCTTTAAAGAACAGGGATTAAGGAGAAGCTTTGCTCATGAACAGGTTAGCCCTGGCTGTCTAGCCTGAGCTGTACAAATTCATTCAGATTCCTCAGAGGTGTACAGTACTGATCACTGTCCAGAGGCAGGATACTGGACTAGATGGACCATAAGTGTGAGACAGAACCACAATTTCCAGGTAAATTCTCACTGAAAAATTTTACTTCTTTCTTTGCCATTGATTTCTTTCATGTGCATTATAAATTGTTCTGTCTGTTGGTGTATTGATACTGGTGTGTGGTAGTTTCAGTGAGTTGGGGGTTTGCCTACTTTTATTTAGTTGGTGCACATCTTTTCCCTGACTCTGTCTAGGAGCCTCTTCAACCAAGGGAGGCAGAAGAAAGTGCGTGTCTCTGTGTCTGGAGGGATGGAGAGAGAAACCTGCCAGTAAATGGGAAAGGCTGATCAATCCTCCTGAATTCTTTCATCTTAATTCAGATTTTATTTAGGCCTTACAATACCATTCAGTACAAAGGGAGAACTTCTCACCACCAGCATTAGAAATAGTATTTAACACAGAAAACCTTTGTATATGCTCTTCTTGTGTCATTTAAGTTACTAAAATATAGCAATAGAAAATTCTTTTAGTATTGAATAGCATGAATGGAGATGACAGTGTTATTGTGCTTGTCTATCTCTCCCCATATAGATGCAGATGTATATGACTTTTACTACAACATTTCAGGCATTGGTACCACCTGAGAGCTCTTTGCAGCTGCAGCTCGTGCATTTTGCAGTAAAATTTCTCTCCCCTTCCCTTTTCCCTCAGCTTCCCCCACCCCCAGAGAACTGACACGGTTTCCACTGACAAATGTTGAGTGTAGCTCCTGAGGATTTAGCATGTCAGGCTGTGTCTACACAGCTTAGGTTTCTATTATTACGCAATGGCTTAGATGGCAGTGCTTTGCCACTTAATTACAGAGCCAATCTGTATTAGGACCAGGAGTTTGGATGCTTCTTTAAGTACCAACTATTCACCTCCCACCCACTCAAGCCTCCTCCCTGGCACTATTACTTATTTAAAAGCTTCTTTTCATACCCTTCTTTTCTCTGGTTTCTGATTTTCTTCCCTTTCCTATGCTACGTATTTTTTTTATTTAAGGGGTCCGACTGAGTCGTGCCTGCGCAGATTCCTCTGCAGTACAAAGCTCTTGCTCTGTGTTGCATCGTCAGAAGAGGTAAGAAGAAATTCCTGAAGCTGCTTGCTAGTTCTCTTGGGTTTCTCTCCCTCTCGGTTTTTTTTTTTTTTTTTTTTTTCCTTCCCTTTTCGGTCTATGCACATTGCTTGTCTTACAAGCCGTGCAGGCTCTGCCATCTAGAGCACTTTGTGAGATCACTCCAGTTTGCTGTTTTTTCCCTTTTCCAGCTCTGCGTGAGCGTGTGTGTGTATCTCCCTGTGTTTCTTCTCCCCCCCACGATACAACTCGACCATCCTCCCCAAAACACACTCACACACAGAAGCTGGGCTTGCTAGTATGAACTTGAAGACTTGCAGTACCAAAATGCATGTGTTACCTTGGGATGCGCTAGGATCTGAATGCTTGAAAAGCCTGCAGGCTGTTTAGTCCTCCAAGACTGGGTTTTTTAAATCAAACAAGAAAGGAACAAGTTATTCACTTTTTTTCCTTCCTTTCATTCCTTTTTTTTTTTTTTTTTTTTTCCTTCCCCCTCCCCCCTCCCCCTTTCTTTCCCTTTTTTGTGCTTTGGATATTACTGAAAAAGGAGTCTCAGGGATTCCCACACTTGGACTTTACTGAATCGGGCTGCATTTGACAAACAACCTGGTCTGCATTTTGGTTTGCCAGAGATCAACCAGGATTTCTCTGATTATATCTTCATTTGAAAAAATGATGCATGGCATAGAAAGAAGGTCTAACTGCCTGTCTGAGACTATTTTACCGAACCTGGGATAAATGTTACTTCTCAAAGGTAAGTGCAAGTTGTGGTTTTTTTTCATATGTGTATATATAAACTATATAGCTATGATATAAATTCTGTGTAGACATCTATACAAAACATTTATACATAGTCACGTCTGATCTGTTGTCAGGCATTTTAAAAACATCAGAGAAATATGTAACTTTATCTTCCTTTTCATGCTAGCCTAGATGAGATTGTTCATGTAGAGAAATTAATCGCATTTTGGTTTCTGCTTCTCTTGGCATGAAGAGGTCATTCAAAAAGAATATTTATTTTTTTAAGTGTCAATAGGAATTTTTTTTTTCATGGCAGTTTTGAAACAGTGATGGAAAGAGATTTAAAAGAAAGGATAATAATTTGGTTCCAAATACAGGAAAAACTGAGCAATAGAGTAAAGCTGTGAAAGTGATTTCAGCTTTCTGAAGGAATTAGTAAATCCTGCAAAGCTAAGGAAGAACTTTACTGGACAGATCAACTCTGCTGCATATACAACTACACAGTAAAAGAGTGGGGACCTTGTCAAATGTCATGTGAAGAAACAGAAGAAGGGAAAGGAAGGGAAGGGATGTGGAGGGGCAACGGGTACCCACTTCAGTGTCTGCTGTCACAAAGGTTGGTGTTCTTGGTAAGGTGATTCCATTAACAATGAACATCCAGAATTGGCAAGGTGAGCATGTGGGGGATGGGGTATACAAGCAGGTATATGCTATGTCATGTTTGTCTGACATCATCAGATATATATGCTCTCTGAGAATTTGGGTGGGGGGAAGCATCTAAATGATAACACAGGACAAGATGTAGCAAAATGGAAACTGAGTCTCTTCCTTACTTGCATAGACACACGCATGTTTTTTCATCACAAAACAAGTGACTGAATAAAACAAGAAAGACACTAAAGGGAAAAGCCTGTAGTGATTAAGTCAACAAGTCCCTGTATGATGGATTAGCAAACTGGAAATGCAAAGTGGTCAGTTGTGGGAATGCGTGTAATGAAGGGTTCTTAAACTAGGTAACTCCTTCCTACTCAAAGGAGACAAATAATATTGATTTAAAGCAAGATTTTTTTTCTTTTTTTTTTTTTCCCAGAGCAGATCTATTTTTTTGGGGTCAGTGACATGGAGATATTAAGAAGAGCACAGTTTATTTCACCTACCCAATCTTTGGATTAATAGGACAGAATAACTCTTCTGATGCAGAAAGACAGGCTTTGAAAGGCAACCAGTAAGCATCACTTAAGCTTATAAAGCCACAGTTAATTAAAATGACACCTCTTAACTTTATTATACAATGCTCACTGGGGATAACTCCAGCAGACACCACACAATTGTCACTGGTATTTTCTGTTCCGTGGGAAAGAGGAAACATTGCCATGCAGGGTATCAATTTTCTATTGGACCTCGATGCATACAGAGAACATACTGAGGCAAATTAAGCTAGTGGTGAGAAGGAAGAGAGACATAATTACTTTTACTCTTGCCGTGTTTCAGGCTGGTTGCAGTTTCATTGTTTACAGCTTGCCCAGGGCTGGACGTTAGTTTGCATTGCCTACAGATCGCCACTTGAGCAGAAGAGTGCTTTTTGCGTGCACCCTGCTCACAGCTGCCTTGTTACAGCGGAGCAAAGCAGAGCTTCAGAGCTTCACTGAAACTGCTCCTAATTCTTACAGAGAGAGGAGATGCGATAAAAAAATAAACAACAATGCAGACAGGACGAAAAAAGTCATTATACCGAACCAAGCTTTTTTAACCTATGAATCCCAGCAAAGGTCTGTATCACCTCTGGGACTGGAGACAGTGTCTATCCTGCTCTGCTCAGCACAGCTCTGTCATCTTTGGGGTGACTCGGCCTGGTGTCCCCCGGTACCTGGCTGTGCATGTGCTGTCAGTCAGACAAGCAGGCAGCCTTGGGTGTACCATGCAGGGTGAGGAATGTGATCCATCCTCAGAGCCACCAGTGCTGCTGCCCTCTCTGCCTCACTCCACTCTTCCCAGCAGTAACGCTTCTTGTTTAAATTTACATTTGGAATATAACTGACAATTTTTTCCCAATGGGAAGTACAAATGGCACAGGTAGCCTTGTTCAGCAGCCTCTGCTTTGCCTGATGTGCAGGTGGACCCGAGCTGATGGTTCCCTGTCAAAATGCTCCTGCTCCCTCTCTTTGCAGAGGACCCTGGCCACTGACTGAACCTTGTAGTGCAATGTTGTTAGACTCAACTGATCATCTTTTTTTAATATCATTATAATCATTGTCCTTGTGGGGGAAAAAAACCCAAACAACAAAACAAGCAAACAACAGAATGGGAAGCTGATTCAGAATCATCGAGGTTTAACTGGTAGTAGGCAGAAATATACTTCAGGTGATTTAGACTGACTATGACTCCCTGGCGAGAGGTTGCAGACTTGTGATCCTTGAGGTTGCATTTGCTATCCACCCTCACAGAGGGGGTGGAAGGCACCCTCAAACCCCTTTCTGCATTGCTAATGCGTTTCAACCTTGACCTACAAAGATCACCTGTGAGAGAAAAAGGGTAGTTTGTTCCAAGTGTGTAACTCAGTCTTCTTTCTGTCCCAAGAACTCAGGTTTTCTTTATTTTGGTTTGTTGTAGTGTGTTGTCATGTGTTGTCGTGTTTTTGAGGAGTAACCAACCTTTAGGTGCTGAACTGAAAAGCAGTAACATTACTTATGAAAGGCAGAAGGAAAACAAGCATGGCTCCTTCAAACCAGTCCTAATGACTGGAATCCAGTGCCCAACACCAAAGAGGCCATTGCTCTGTCCCTTCTGTTTCCTCTTCATCTTAGTCATGTAGGCTTTGATTACTGTGACTAGAGTCATCATCAAGATGCTGGGATTTACTCTATCAGTGTCCAAAGTCCATATGTGCTCACAGAGCACTGAACAGCTTTCAGTCATCAACTGAAAGTTCTGAAAACGGCAAAGTTTCATCAGAGTGCACTGAAATAATAAATAAAAAAACAGAAATCCCCCAGCATGATGAAGTATTCCAGTGAAGGGCCATTTGTCACTCTCTGCCCAGCTCACCTCCACCCAGGATGCACAGGGTGGAGGGAAGCTCTGAAGTAGTACTTTTGTTTCTTGGAACCCAAATTACTGTCTGCCTGGATGGCTACCAAACCTTGACATGAAATTAACAGACATAAACATCATTAAAAGGCCCACAGTGATCTTGCATGGAAAACTGGGAAAGGGGCATGCCATTTAGAAGTATTTCTGCTTCCCTAGGAGCAGTGGTTGTTTTCATATTTCAGAATAGCTGCATGATGGTGTTTCCAATTTTTCTCTTTTCCTGTCATTTGCTCTGTCTTGCCCATGATCCAGGTCTCTGATGACATCCTCATCTTCATGGAAAAATATTTGTTACAAATCCAAGATGCCAACTTTGGCATATGAAATGAACAACGTCAGCAAAAATCAGAAAAGATCTCTTTTATGGAGGAAAAAAAAAAAAAGCAAATTTGAATACATGGGAGAAAAGGAAGAGATGCACTATCAGGGTCTGGTCCTATGCAGAATCCCTAATGACCTACATAGGAAACAGATCTGAGTGAGGTTTTTTAAATTTATAAATGTTGTTGGGTTTTTTTCAGGAAAATACAGATTTATCAGGACAAAACATAATTCGGAAACAGTCTGTTTTATGAATTTCCTGACTGAAAAAAATGTAGGGAGAAAATTACAAGAATTTATCTTCCATCTTACTTTTTTCTGCAAGATAAATTTTATTTTTTTCTTTTCAGTTTGTGCATTTTTTTATGAAAACTGAAAATAGTTCATATGAAACTTGATCATAAAAGGGGCCAGGCTCAAATCCCATTTTGCTAAATGGCAAGCAAGTGGGTCAGTCGAACTGGAACTTCTAGCTCATTAGAAGGCTTGCATACTTTCTATCTCACACAGAATCACAGATTATTAGGGGTTGTAAAGGACCTCAGTTTGGGCCAAGGAAACTAGAAGCACTTTTATTTCAGTTCATGGGACCTGAAAACTTTAGTCTGACAAGCCCTACCTGGCTTGGTTTTTTTTTTTTTTTTTTTTTTTGGCTTAATTTACTTGGCCAAGTAGGATTATTCCAGGAGCATCTTGCCAACTAATGCTGTGAGATATCAAGGTCTCTGAGTGTTTTCTCTTGAAATCATTCTTCTAGTTATGGAAAACTTATGTGCTGAGAGGCTATACCAGCTAAATGAGAGTACACAGAAGAGAATGGATGCAGCCATAGTATGAGCAATACAATGAAGCATTTAGGAGGCTTCTGTTAATCGTTCCTCAGGAAGGAACTGGTCTGTAATCCTTTGGTAGATCTGCTATCACTGTGGTGTTATGGAAAGAGGTGAGATAAGGAGAGGGCCCTGGAATAGCTGTAAATCCAGGGTCTCAGACCCTGGTTGGTCAGCAGATGACAGGTAGGGCATCCCAGTGCATACCAACATAGGTTCTGAGCAGAACAGAAAGCTGGATTAAGGATAAAATTATCAGAAAGTACATGATAGCTGAAAGCACCTTGTCTATTTTAATAGAGCTAATGTTGCATTAAAAATCCCTGGAAAACACGTGTGTGGCAGTGGCACGGAAAATTGTTAATGTGACTTTTTCGCTGAAGCCAGAGGAGGTAGGCCAGGACTCAGCACAAGTCTTATGCTCAGGACTGAAACAATTTGCTGCAACTGTCCAGTTAAGAATAGAGAGTTTGAGTTGATTTAGTGGGGAGAAGGACAGATTTTGGAAGACCTCAGTATGAGGAAACAACATGGATTATGGGGATCAGATGCATGAAACTGGAGGAAATACACAGACTGGTGAGGAAGTAGGGAATTCTTCCTCTCCTGCCTTTAGAGTTGCAATTTATTTTATCAGGCTGAGGAGCAAGGGAGGTCAAAATGGCACCAGGTGCAGAGTACTAACCATTCTCTCGTGATGTCTGAACTGCTCAGAAAAGCTTCAGTACACAGGTCGGTCAGAATGAGTAATCCCTCTTTTGTTACAGCATAAAGATAAAAATTAAGAACAGGAAAGGAAAAGAGGATGTCTTAAACATTCTGCATCTGCTGTTGTAGTGGCAGGATGGGTGGGTTGTGGGATCAGTGAAAGGGCAGTACCTGTATGTGAGTGAGAAAGGAAAAATGTGTAGAAGAACTTACATCAGATCCCTCTTTTAACAGTGTTTAAAAAAATATATCTGCCCTTTCAGTATAGAACGAAAACAAAGAGCAGTCAAATGGCAAAAGGAAAAGCTGAGAATAAAAACAAAAAGCCTGTCATGGCTCACTCAGGAGTCTCTGTCTGGTTTGAAAGCAGCCAAAACCAAATGTCTGTCTCCTCAGAGATAAAAATCAAAACCTTCCAATCAGTTCAATAGTCATTTGATTTCCTTCCTTTTGCAAATATTCCTGTGACTAGGTAAATACATGTAATACTCACAAAGCTTTGCATGGTTTGTGTGAAACAAGGGTACTGAAATAGGAGACCAAACGGTATTGATAGAACATAACTTATCTGGACCAAGACCATTATGTTTGTTTCCTAACTGATGGCTAGTTGGCCTTTTGTATGAGTTATCTCTAGTGTAAGTGAATGTTATCACTGCTGCTGGAAGATATTTACTGTATATTGGTTTTTAAATAAGGGTACAACGTTGATTCCTTGCTCTCCAAATTATTGACTGCATTTTCTCTGTGTGTTCGGGTCAGATAGCTTATCTCCTCTGGAAATGTTCAGTAGAAAAATGTGTGAGATGCCAGAAACTCTCAGGGAGGAGAGGATCAAGGGTTTTCTTGCAGGCTGCCTATAATCAGAATATCTTGTAGCCATCCCTAAAAAAATTTCAATTTATTTAACAAATACTGCTGTGAGGTATATAAGTATTTTCTAATCCCATTTCACATGACCAAGTAGCACACCAAGACATGAATGCTTCAGCTGACACATACTTTGCAAGGACAGTGTGACCTTTCCTTATCACCACAGTTATGTCTTCTGCTCACAGCTCCCCAGATGCATTTTGACAGTATTTTCTTCCTGAGGTGAGGGCAAAGGTTGAGAGGCTTCATAATTACACAGTGTGGCCAGAAATCTCAGAGGGTGAGCTTTCCCTTGTCCATGGTCTCCCAGCACAGTACCCTGGCTGAATCTGATAGTCCTTGAGGTGGTGGGAGAAGTTTCAGGTGCCTCAATAAATGTTTTTTTTTTTTTCCTCACATCCAGCAGTGGGTGACAGCAGTTTCATGTGAAGTGGAGAGAACTTGGCTTACTGGCAGAGGGTCAGAGAATAGGAGTTTAAGAGCAGCCTGATGGGCATTTATGAGAGCAAATGCACTAGATGCAAAAAGGGTCATGTTTGGAGAAAGACAGGAGAAATTTTGATAGGACAAAGGGTAAGAGAGAATCAGCAGTGGTACAGCTGTCATCTCTATTGTTTTAGATACTTGTATGACCATTTCTGCCACTGAGCCAGAGTGCCAGGCTAAGCTAAAGAAGGACATATGATCTGTGTCTTCAGTCACACTGTGTGTAGCTTATCCTTCCTTAAGCCACTGTGGGGTGCTTTATTTGTCACATCTAACCTGTTTGAGCCTTTTGGTGAATGTGTAAAAAATTTATTCAAGCCCTCTGTGCATTTGTTTCAGTTTTATACAACTTTCTTCCACTTCCCTGAATCAGTGAGTGGATTGAGGATGCTATTTATTTGTTTTTTCCTTAGCAATGGACACAGCTTTTTATCATCAGTGAGAAGATGAGTCACTCATTAGTAACTATAACCCCTCCCCTCAATCCTTGGTGGAACCTAGCAACAAGCTTTCAAATTAACATGAGAGGTACTCTAAAATGTGACAGGTCTACCTTCATACAGTATCTTCCTGAGAGTACAGCTGATGGGCTGAGATCTGTCTCTTGTGCTGCATGTCAAATGGCTGCCTTTCACGCCCATCGTAGTGTTTCATTTTTGTCTTTGACAAATTTTTCACCCGCCTAATTCTGTGAACAGCACTAAAAAAGTCTGTGATGACCCTGTAGGTTTGTGGCTCAGGATACTTCTCTGCATTTGAGGTTGTGCCAAGAAAAAGAAGAAATCCATCTTCTTGAAAGAAGGCCGAGATAGGACATTGAGAATTTCTGTGCACTGAGGAATTCTGCCCTACATCAGTGTCCTACCACAGAATGGAAAAATCAAAGTTATGCTACAACCTATCTCAACTACAGGATTTACATTTAAAAATAAATAATACCCTCAGGCCAAGGAACAGCTGCTACAGTTCTTTCCAGCATGGCTCATTGATCTTGTCCTCTCATTTGACACATCCTGCTACTCTATGTTGCTGTAGTTAGCATTAAATCACAGACAGACCATGTAGCGACCTATCAGAAACTAAGACCTAGTCAAGGTAGACTTTACACACACAGGCTCTTACACTGGCTCATACACAACCACCTTGCCAGATGCTGGAGAAAGACCTGAAAATAGGTTTTTTTTTAGGCTGTGCTATCTCTATTACTTACAGAGGTTTGGTGGGTTTTTTTTTTGTTTTTTTTTTTTTTAATGCAGTTACCATAATGAAG
>JANIJG010020486.1:75097-87708 GCA_024611175.1 Megaceryle torquata
ATTTTATGTGTTTTGGTGTTTTTTTTTTTTTTTTTTTTTTTTTTTTTTTTTTTTTTTTTTTTTTTTTGGGGGGGGGTGTGTTGTTTTTTGTTTCTTTGTTTGTTTTGGGGGTTTTTTTCTGTTTGTGGTTTTTTTTTGGTTGGTTGGTTGGTTGGGTTTTTTTTAATCAGGGAACTGTGATGAGCTTAATGCATACATTAAAAGTGCAGTTTTCCACAAAAGTCCTTCTATAATGAAAATCAAGTTTCTTTTATGAAAACCTAAAGAAAAAGCTTCCTAAGTTTACTGTGTGATGTAGTTGCACTCACTCTCATAATCATTCCCTCTTTTTTCTTTATATTGACAAATACATAAAGAACAGAAATGAACTCTGCAGCCAGCTGTTCTTCCTAAATATGTCTTGTCTTGCTATCTTAGGTAAAATGCAAATTGCAGCTTGAGACTTCATTCGTGCAGCAAATCTCAGTCCCCAACGAATTGGATCTGTTTCCAGAAGCCTGTTTCTTCACAGTGTTCAAGATGGGAAGCCAGGTTGTGTTCATGTCCCAAGATGATTATTCCATCTTTGCAGAGTCTTTAGTCATAGGTGACCAAAACATTTAAGAACAAAAGAACACAATTTTGGACCTTTGTTTCCCTTCCTTCCATTCCTGATTGAATTTTCAGAGCCTTTCTGACATTTAAACAAAGCATTATCATAGAGCTGTTTGGAAAGAATTAATATGGGACCTCAGATTGTCATTCTCAGAATATTTTCCACTTCACTTCAGAATAATCTCTCTCTTGGTTATAAACATATTTTATAACATCTGCTGGAGTCCTTTTATTGTTGGAGTTTATTTTAATTTTTTTGTTTGTTTATTTCTGCAGTCTTACGAGGAACAAGAAAAATATTTACCTTGCCAACACATTGTTCTTTTTTGATCACCTTGTAATAGAGTAACAGAAATTGCTGAATGCTTATAGGGCATAATGTAATAAAATCATATTGATCTCAGATAAGAAAAGCACATATGAGCTTATTAGTAGGCATTTGGAAATTGATACTCAGGAGAAAGATGTTTCCTTATAATTCTGTTGATAGATGCTGCATTTTGAGTGACATTAGTGATACTGGTCACTTGTATTCTCAATTTTTTTGACATTTGTTTGAGTAGTGTGATATTCAAATGTCCATGCTTTCAAATGTTTTAGTCATTCAGAGGAGCAGCAGCATTCATGTCACACATGATTAAGATCACCAACAATCTGAATACATGAACAGTGATTAAGCAGATCATGAACATTAGTAGCTGGCAAATCACACAGGGCTAGAATATGAGGCATTTCTTTGCCAAATATATATGAAACAACTGGGATGAAATAAAAAATAAGCTACAGATTAAATCACAACATACTTTTAAAATAAAAAATTGTTACTTCTAACCACCATTAAAAATTACTAAAAAAGAGTGCAGACTGTATAGCAGTAAGTGCATTTTGATATTGATATCCAGTAAATCCTGACATCTCACAAGGGAAAGAAATGGCAGTCCTAGGTCCTGTGACATATATATTTATAAATATATATTCATTTACTGTAGGACAAAAACAGGAAAAAAAAAAAAGGAAAAAAAAAAGAAGAAAAAACAAACCAGGGAGGAAACATAACCTTGTAATTAAGACTTTCGTCTTAAAGTAAAAGTAGGTGTGCAAGAAACAGCCTATGCAGGATTTAGTAAAACTTGCCAAAAGCACACAGTTGATTGCAAAGAAAAAGAGAACAACTTTCATGATTACATTTTGCTTAATTTTAGAAATGTTTCTGCCTTTTATATATTATACATTAGATCACTTCTGAAATGGAAATGGTAATTTAAAACGAAATGCTCTGATAATTCACAATTATGTTTCCACTTCAAAATCAATATTTTTGGAAAGGTTAAATGATTCCAATTTATATAAAATATCTGCCTCCTCTTTGAATAAAGCATTGCAAGTCAGCTCCAAAAGCATTTAAAAAATTTCTTCCTATCCCTTTCAATCCATGCTTTGAAATCATTAAATATATATGGTCACATACACACGCTGATTATATCTGCGCGTATGGTTAGATCCATCCTTGGCCAAAGGTACAAACCTTGCTTTTCATTGATGCTTTTGTAATGGAAGATACTACTAACATATGTCAGAGACCTGTCTTGAGACCTAAGTATAATGATTTTTGTGGAGTTTTTATAGACCAGTGAAGATGAAGGATACACTTAGAGGAGTAACTCTGTGTTTGGAAAAGGAGAAACACAACTTAATGAAAGCTGGTGGAGTATGTTGATGGGGTGGAATGATGTTATTTGGCAATGTTATCCTTTGTGATTTTTTTAATATATATTTTCAGCTGGAATGTTTGTGTGGTTTGTTTCTTTTTTAAAAGAGAATTTAAGTTTTTATCACGTTAAAAGCTTTCAGGTAGCATTTTGTCCTTTTTTTTTTTTACAGAAAATAACCTATTTTGTTTTCTAGAAACAAATACTCTTCAGATTATGATTAGTCAGTCTAAATAAGTCAGAACTGTCTCTCAATTTCTGATAAAATCAGGCTTTCTTAACATATTAGGGTTGCTGATAGCCATATGGAAATAGTACCATTTCTCATTGTAGAATTTTTCTTTCCTCATTTCTAATTTTTTTTGTTTTCTTGCCCTAGTAGGTCTGTTCTTGGTGGATGGTTATGTATAAAGGGAAATGATAGTTCAATGACTCCTCCAAATAAAATAGGCTGTAAAATTACTTAATTTGCTTTGAGGTTCACAAGATGGGTAATACAAACCTAAAAGGGCAATGAACACATGGTATTGGAGTGGAAGCATTGTTCCGTGGCAAAGCAGGTCATCTCCGTTCTCTGGAGAGAATTGACTTCCAAATTTTAGCTGTACAGAAGCAACAGGGGACGAGAGGGGATGCACACATGACTGATCATCAAGGAATTAAAAAGAACTTCACTGCCAATGCTTCTGTGAGAGCTGAAAAGTAAAAGAAGCAACTGAAAAAACTGTGAGAGAGAAGTTTCTCATGATAGGACAGCCACATGAAGCAGTTCAGTGACCTTGGTACTGGAAAGACTGTTGTCTGCCACATGGTTCATATTATTTTATGCTTAAAAATGAAACTTGCAACTACTCCACTTTTAAATGTGTTAGGGATTATCCTTAACAGGTGATTCATCTCTCACAGACATCGAAAAGGGGAATGAGGAGTTCCTGATGATTTAAGTAAAAATCTTCCTAGAATGTAGAGCTTCTGGGGACTGTGTATTAGTATGCTGACAAAGTAGTAACAACTCCATATGCTTTTAGTGCATCTTCCACCCAGGACTCTATGAAAAGATTAATAAATTGATCCTTGGATCTTTCCACGTGAATTGGGTTACTGTTACTATTCTGTAAATGAGAAAAATGGGGCATGGATTTTGGCTTCAACCAGTCTGTGATCACGCGTAGAGTCTACAGAAGAACAGTTGATCTAGTCAAGTCGCCCGTTAAACTGGGTGTCATTGTGATGAAGCTTAGGGAAGGGTGAGGTTGTGCTAAACTGGTGGAATGGAAACTAGATTAAATCCCAGAGATGTGCAGCAGCAGCAACAGTCAGCTATGCCTACAAAAGTAAGCCCATTGAAAAGCTTCATTTAGGCTTTTCATTTCAGCAAAACTCTTATGAAAACAGTACTCAAATAGCAAGCATCACATAAAGTAGAAGCCACTGAACCCTTTTTGTACAATTGTTTACATGCTTTAACAGAGTAGAAGAAAATAGTCATTGCGTGCATTATCATCCTGTTTATTTTTGCTGGGCTTATTTAATAGTCATTTGGGAGAGATATGGATATACTGGCCTCTGGAATTATCAAAATAATGCAGAAATAGCTATATTTAGCTTCCTATCTTGCTTGGGAAGCTAGAAGCCTTCCAAGTATATGTCCAGGCAAACTTAATAGTGTTCATCTATTTTCTTATTATGAATTGTCATACTGAATTACTGAAGAAATTCATACTAGGAGAAATCCTACTGATATCTACTGATATTCTATTTTACTCCTATGATGGACTAATACCTCTTATTCCTATACACAACATTTATGCATTTGTTATGCTACACCTATGTTTTAGTTTGCTTGTTAATTTTGGGGGGTCCTTGTTTCAGCTGAAGTACTGGAGGATGTAATTTATCTCAGCTGCCTTATCCTCTTAGTTTTTAGATTAAGAATCCAATGACTTCTCACCTCTCTGTCCTTATAATGCAGGTAAACATAAACTCTGGTTGAGCAAAAGGTTAAGCTTCTGGTACAGTTACTGAAATTGGGAAGAAAATTGTTAACGCCAATTATCAGTATGAGATAACATTAAGAAGCAGACTTTTCTTTTTGCAGCACTGCATGCACGGCAGATCACTCCACCTAACGTGCATACCATATATCACATCAGCAAAAGTTTATATTACCCTATCATGTACACATGTATTGAATTTCCTAGAATGTTTATACATATTCATTATGTTTCCTGGAACTAATTATCATATTTACATAGTCATTACATGTACTAGTAAAGTCACTGAGGGCTTTCAGAGGGTCTTTCACGATCCCCTGGTTGTCACCCAACGCTGTCCTCTGGGTGAACTCTAGGCCCCTTCTTTTTATAGATGTAAGTTGGCTACAAGTCCCTCTTATAGTTACCTTATAACTTGCTTGTTCTGTAGTTTCCTTAATGATGAGAAAGGTCTTAATTCTGACTGGTCCAAGTTCCTTTCAGTTGTCACAGTTCATTACACTTTGATAATACAGAATGCACCTGGTTTCCTCAGAAATATATCAGTAGTGCAAATGGTCAGTCTAGCAAAATCAGAAAGTTCAGCTGACCCAAAATCAGTGGCTTAGTTATTCATTGAGAAAAATGCAGACTGCTCATAAATGGTTCATATGGGAAAAAAAAAGAGTAGAATTCATACTTTAAAAGGTTTATAATTACTTATGTAAACCCAGCAAAAAAAAAATAATTCTTTAATCCCTTGATCACAGTTTTTCTTTATTGCTTTTACAGGACTGCTTTTAAGTCTATACTGACAAACAAATAAACAAAATAATGCCATCAAATCCTAGAAGCTTCTACACTGCAGCTATCAACCACATTTCACATTTGGTGTTGTTTGGCTGAATTATTACATGTCCATTATTCTATAGACTATAATCCAGTCTTAGCTGTCCAAATCAAAATGGAGTAATGCTTCTCCATATCTGTTAGTTGTACTGGTAATTCTTGTAATTACTCAGACACACTTTATGTCCCATGACACTCAGTTAAACAAGATGCACTGCCTGTGAAAAACTTACTTTTAAAGTCCCAGTCTAACTCCCCTCATCAGGCAGTCAGTAGCAGCATGTTAACTAGTTCATGATGTGAAAGCTTCTAATACATGACTGCAGCAGAGATGAAAAGCAACAATAAATCTTCAAAGACAATCATTGTCATTAGCAGACATAATCCGTAAGAGAAGTGAGCACAGTAGTAGTTATTAAATATAGATGGTTTACTCACTGTATCATTAATAAACTTGCGATTTGTGAACTGAGATTTTTTTGAGGTGAAGTTTCATTCATTCATGAGTTTATTTACTTTTCTGTATAATGAAATAAAAGGAAAAGATTTTGGCTGATGCCATTACCATCTCCTTATTTGCTGAGATGTCTTCTGGTACTCCTAAGTGCAGGAAGTAAAAGTTTAGGGGTCTACTCCCTGTAAAAATACTGGATATGCCTAGAAAGTGTTGTGTGAGCTTTTCTGGTTGGTACTGTTTTGTAGGTACAGCAGATCCAGTGACAGCAGAGACTGAAACAAAAGACAGGTTTTTTTTATGTGCAAAGACAGTATGATTAGCTAACAATGTTAGCTAAACTACAGCAGCTAAGAGGCTGAGAGTGAGTATTCTGGGAAATTATCACTGTAGGCTTGCATTGCTTTTAATTTTTTTGATGGATTTTCCTTATTGACTACTATCAGAGACAAGATACTGGGCTGGATATACCATAGGCATGACATAGTTCAAATTTCTTCAGACTGATCTGACTTAGGATGCTCTGATACCTATAGTCCTCACAGCACAGCCTGGCACAGTTCTTGGTGGAGCCCACAGCTGTATTTCAGCAGGGTGCAAAGAGGTGCTAATTACTCAGTGCTTACAAGTGTGGGCAGAAACAATGATCTTCTACCAGGATAGTGAGACAGAGCTTCAGTGATGAATTTAATAAGTTATTAGCACCCCTGATTTGAAATGCTGCTGATATAATCACAGTCTCTGGCTCAAGTAATTCAGATAGATTTTATAGTGTTTTGCTCCTTGTTAGGTGAAAATTGTTCTATCTTTGTCTTGTGCTCTTGACAAGTATTGTGGCTGGCTGTGTCGGTGAGAGCATCAGGAGGTTTGCTGTTGAGCTCTGGCAGCTGGAACAGGTAGGCCTTTACCTACTTTTGCAAAGAAAAGGTCAAGTTGTATTACAGGTCTCTCTAGGCTTAAAAGAGAAGAAAGAGCATTCTTCATTTTCTCTTGAGAAACTGTTGATCTGAAAGTCTACTAATGATGACTTCTGGATGTATAGGAGAGGTCTTTTGGAAGACTGTTGTTTCTGATGGTGCAGGAGTCTTACCTTTTGCATATAGGGCTCAATCCCTCTAACAAGTTAGAAGGTATACAGATAGGGGAAAGTCTTGAAGTACATGGTTGATCAATGAATAGATGCAGTTTCTATAACCCGTGCTGTTTTCCTTTGGGATTTTTGTATACCTCTAGTCTCTGACTGGCCTCAGTTTTGTATGGATTCCTCTAAAGAGAAACTTTTCTGTCTGAAAAGAATAGAGGGAAATCTCTAAACCAAGAGGAAAAAAGAATAGGGGAGACTAAGGGACTGTCAAAGAGACAATTGTTGTCAGGACCTGGCTTTCACCTCTTTCTTGTGCCTGACATGTGAAATCTATGAGCTGTAAACAGAATTTTCAAGACTTGGAACATAAGAACATCAGAAGACTGGCATATGTATGTAAAAGAAACATACTAAGTGTGGTAGAAGTATTAAACTAAAATATGTCTCTATATTCTGTATTTTTCTTTACACTGAGTTTTTAGCACCTGTTTTCAGGTGTTGCTGAGCTACTCTGAAAACCTAATGAAATCCTGAGTAATTTTATGAAATACCTGGATCCCAAGATGGGATTCTTTAGCCAAAGTTCTCTAGCCTTTTCTGTGTGATTTGAATACCGGTTAAATAAATTAAAGTTGGGAGACTGCCTGCTTGCATAGACATTGACCATTTTAACCTGGAATATAAAACAAACTACATTACTTTTCTTGCTGAGATCAGCACATTCATTTCTACCCTATTGAGTTAAAGATGCTTGTTATAAAAAGAAACAAAAAACAAAACAACAACAACAAAAAAAGGGGGGGGAAAAAAAAAAACCCAAAAAGAACAAAAAAAAGCCACAACAAAACCAAACCAGAAACAAACAAAAAACTCAAACAAAACCACACCAAAAACAAAGCAAGCAAAAAAACCCTCCAACCAAAACAACAGGAAAAGAGAGAAAAATTTGTGTAATGTGGTAGGATAAAGTGAAACCTGCCCTCAGGAGTAAAGTGCACTGATTCTTTTTCTAATACAACCCTTTACAGAAGTGCTAATGTGTCCTAGGAAACACAAAGGCTCAGTTTTGTTTTTAGAAATTGTTCTACAAAGTTAACAGATCTGATTTTTTTTTTTTCCCTCCTGCTCTTTGCCTGCTCAATTTTTCAAGAATTAGCTTTAGGCTGAACGTAAAGGAAAGATTTTCTGACAGCAAGATTCAGTAGGCTATGGAATAGTCTCCTAAGGGAGCTGATAGAAACTTTGTCACCTGGGTTTTTTGAAAAAAGCTTGGGGAGGGGCACAAAACAACTCAAAACACAAACCTTTTAAGGCTATATGAGGGGAAAAATGTGCTAATAGGGAGAAGATGGACTAACTGGCTTGATAAGGCTATCTTTTTATGTCTAGTTTCTATAGATATTTGCACAGAAACACGAGCATTGCTAATTAACTGCTCATCTGCTTCATGCGCTTATGGCTTACCAGCTATAGTCAGATCCCATCTGTCACTTGAGGACAATTAAGTGGGCTGAGAAGCATCATTTTATAATTGCACCTGGCCAGGAGGAGGTATTCCAGATGGACAACATAGGAAGAGAGATACACCTAGAAGAGGAAAGAGGGAGGCTGTTGCTTAAATAGGCAACTGCAAGTTGTTATATGCATTCATATAAAGCTAAAAAAATTGTTCTGGGCGGTTATTGGTAGAAGCATATAAAACTCCTACACGTGCTTCCAGTATCAGTACAAGAGCTGTGCAATTTTCTTCAGACTACTAAGTTTTTTGTCTCCAGTTTTGTATGAATTTTGTTACTGTTGCTGGAGACAGGCAAAGGTGTTTGGAAATTGCAAGCTCTGACCGAAAGCAAATGAATGGCATGGAGGATGTTGAGGAAGTCATAATAGCATCTGTGTTATCAAGTAAGGCCCAATGCTAGGAACTAGGAAGTGCAGTGTGATATCATACTGTTTCTTGGTATCATCCTCCCATAACCATGGGATGCAGTCCTGGGGGCTGCATTATAAGATGATCACCCCCATGGTGCTATCACAGCTCTTGCTTTGTACATTCTCATTCAGGCTGCTCTTGTTGTCTGCTGTCTGTGGCTTACAATGCAAAGGCCCTTTCATTTGAGTCAGAAAATATGTGATTAATTATTAAATTAATCCCTAAATACAATGTTTTCTCAAAATTCTTCAAGCAGTGTCTGTGGCTCTTTAGAGGCCATTTTCAAAGCTTGCAGCAGTATCCTCTGATAATGAAGCAATAATATTGTTTCAATTATGTGCTGCAAGGAAAGATGAAGACTTGAGCTACCATTCAGATTCAGTATTACTGATGTAATTTTAAAAGTATCTGCCCTCCCTTTCTCTTTAAGCAAAATCGTCCCACCTCATTTGTCAAGGTAATGCAGTCTGTGGCCAAGAAGGTCCTTTCCTTGCAATGGTAGCTTTCTTGCTTTGGAGGGATGGCACTGAGAGATTTGTTCTGTAACACCTGAATCCAGATAGTTTAATTAATCTCAATTATACCTTTTTGGCTATTACGGTATTTGTCCATTATGCATGACCAGGAGACTGAAAGAAGAGTCATCAACCTTTGTGTTGATACTTCCTAGGAAAGATTTTATTTTTATATATTTGCATTTTATTTATAAATAGTGTACATGGTGGAGAGGCTTGATTCTTAGTAGGCCAAAAAAACCCAAACTGCTACAACTTTTCTGGAAGAAGATATTGTAAATCCTGGTATAGTGACAAATTTCTGTGGGCTCTGGGGTGCCTCCCTGCAGAGCTGAAGAATGCATCCCCTGGCTGCTCCTCTTGGAGGAACGTCAGTACGGCTCTATGGCATATGTACCCTGCTTTTCTGTTGTTTGTGGGAGGACAGAGAAACGCCTGCCTTCTCTGCTCCTCCTTGCACAGTCTCACATAAGGAAAGGTTTCAAATAAATCCACTTCTGTTTTGTAGGACAAGGAGGACTGTAAGAGAGCTGTGAAAAAACAGTAAGAAATACTAAGTCTTGCTAACGATAAGTATTCAGAAATCACTCTGAACATTAAATGAGATAAGCCTGCATGGCAGGCTACCTCTTGTAGAGCTGTCTATTTTTAGGCTCCCTTCTCCAGTTTCTGTATTATTGTGCACCGTCTTTTTAAAAAACATAAGTCTTCCCTAACCATGTGACTCCAGAAACAGCAAAATAAAACCAACCCCCCCCTCTTTTGAATCTTGCAGCAAATGCAGAAGTTAGCAACTCTTGAGTCCATCCTATGTTCCTTGTGCAGCTGTATTAAGGGTCACTTGATATTATTTTCTTTGTGCATTTCAAACTAGAACAAGACAGTTTCTTTAAAAAAAAAAAAGCTATGCGTGCTTTTCGTGTGTTTCGTGTGTTTTAACTTTTTGTTAAAAATGGATTATATGATAGAGTAACAGCAGGTGTAGGTTTTTGTTGGTATTTTTGTTTGTTTTTATAGTGTTTCAAATATCCTTTTGAAAATTATTATTACTGCTTATGTATTCTGAAAGCCAGAAACTCAGTGTACAACTGAGAAACTCAAAAAATCAGTGTACCTGTTTGGTTCAGGAAAACTGGGAGATGAAGTGGATCCTTATAGAGAGAGAAACTGATTTGTCTAACCCTGCTGATCAAGATGAGAAAGATTAAATAAAAGCCAGCTACATAACAGGTAGAAAAAGCATTCAAAATACTTTCATTCTTACCTATGCAAAAAAAGTAGCGTAAGGAGCATAGGAGAAAATTTTAGACAGAGGATTTGGGTACTTCTCAGTTTAAAAGACCTACCTGAACAGATTTTCTCAACCACGAAAGTCAGATGTAAAATAAATGCATAGAAATTTAGGCATGCTTCTTCTAACCTGTACATTACTTCTCTTTTGAAATTAATATCAATACTAATTCTTGGATTTTGTAAACATTCAAAATCAGCAAAAGCTCCTGGAAGTTGTTATCAAAATGCCTAGTTGTTTTAACTCTTAACACTTATATTCTTATAAATTGCTGGTACATCATGAAGAATTTGGTTGCTGTAGAGAAGCCAGGTTTCCAAATAAAAACTTTTTTTTTTTTTTCCTCCTTCTACACTCCTTCCCCAAGATTTGAATCAAGTTTAATGTCTTTTGTAGTCCTGAATGAGGGATATTGAATTATGTAGTTTTTAATTTTTTTAAATTCTGTTCTCTCTCTAATACAGAGATTCTATCAAGGCAGAAATCACACTTTAATGCCTGTATCTGGCAAAAGCATAGACAACAGCCTGAGATAAAGTAGGGAAAAACAGGGAATAATATTCAGGCATATTTTGGCAAACTAGATACACAGTTTCAAATGACTGTGATTACACTTTTCTTCCCCCTTACTTTTCTCACTAACATGACAGCAAGCACATTTCCTTCAAAAAAAAACCAAAAAAAACCCAACACATTTTGAGCCTGTCAGAGAGAATAATTTAAGGTCAGATTTTTGAAACATGTTGAGCATACTGAATGCAGATAGGGTGCTTCATTTTTTTGTGAGTTGTTTTTTGGTTTAGGTTGGGCTTTGGTTGTTTGTGTGTTTTTTTGGGTTTGTGTTGTGGTGGTTATGTGTGGTGGGGGTTTTTTTGGTTGGTTTGTTTGTTTGTGGATTTTGTTTGTTTTGTTTGTTTTTGTTGGTGTTTTTTGTTTTGTTTTGGGTTTTTGTTTGTTTGTTTTTGTTTTTTTGTGGTTGGTTGGTTTGTTTTCAAATGACCCTACAATAGGACTTCTGGGTACAAAACCTGGAAAATTCAGCTTCTATGTAAATGACTCACAGTAGCTGGTTCTTCATATCCTTTTCTTATTTTTGGAAAAAGTACCATGGTTGTGGGATTTTCGGACATTTTCCTAGCTGGCTCAATTCTGCTCTCATTGAAATCAGTGAAAATACCTTAAGCTTAAATCAATGCTATCTGATGTGGATGTTCGGTCTTGTTTGCCATATTTACTGTTTGTCCATAGGTATACATCTAGGAATAAACTTAATCTTAGTTCATAGAGGATGAAACCTGCACTTGAGCACAGGTCCAAGCTATTTGCTCCTGAACTGTGGGTGGATCGGACACACCTTGCACCAAGTCACTTGCATCTTAGCCTGCTAACAGGTGGTTTTATCTGAAACCTACATTTGACATTTAAGGTTTAGACACCTGTATAGAGGTGTTTTACATGCAGACCTTTAGGATTGTTGAGGAGAAATTCTTCATGGTGCAGTTCTGCTCAGCTATAGTAGGTGAAGCACTTACTAAAGTAGATTTGTATCGTAAGCCTGATGAATCATCCCCTAGATCTGCCTAGGTCTTTTGATTCACCCACCAGATGAGTAGCTAATATGTGAATCTCTGTATTATGGCCCTCTAAACTGAGATCAAAGCCACTGCTGGACTTGGTTGTCATCAGGGATGGAAAACACAGTGGTCATTCAGTGTGGAAAAGTTCTTCATCTCTATCTTAACTTTGCATCTTTGCCTCTTTGCCTTTTTTTTGCCCACTAGTTTCACTTATAAAAAGCAATTAAATGTTATTTGCTTCTGAAATCTTTACCTGCAGCTCCCATGTGTGTAGCTGTGTGTCCTGCTATTGCCATTTCCCTTTAAAATTGCTTGCTTTTTTTCATTGTAAGACAATTTGTCCCTGGGATTGTTTTAGTACCACAGACACGGAAATGAAGCAGTGACTGATTCACTCTCTAAGACATCCTGTGTTTCATATTGTATCCATCTGTGATATGATGATACCCTCCTTTATTTGATGATGTTCCTTGAACTCTTTTGATGCTAATTTAGGAAATCTTTTGCTTAGTTTTTTTGTAAGCTTTTGTGTTGTTGCTATCACTATTATTTGTAGAGACAATGAGCAGAAACTGGTATTTGGTCTGTTTGCTTGGTTTTGTTTTTTTTTTTTTTTTAATTTATTTATTTATTTA
>JANIJG010020486.1:91960-135829 GCA_024611175.1 Megaceryle torquata
CCTTTTTTTCTTTCTTTTTTTTTTTTGTGGAATCCCTCCACCACAAAATCTCTTCCATATTGAAAAATCTCATTCCAGACCAGAAATACTTTGAGGGGAGAAAAATAATTAACAGAAAGAAAATTAAAATACCAAATCTGTTATCTACTCAACTGTAGGTATGTAAACACACTGATGGTAAGTTCCATGCCCCTATATAAAAACTTAATCTTTTCTTTCAATAACTAAAAATGATACTAATACTATTAGAAGCTTTGCATTTCACAGATCTGGAATCTGAAGTTCACTTGTAGAAGAGCTCTGTAGATAAGATCTGAAATAATATGTCCTTAGATAATAAAAAAAAATTAACTGGGAGTCATAACCCTATCAATGTGGCTTTCTGTTGTTGTGCAGTACTTCTTGGAACAAACAAGAATTCTTGTGACAAACTTTTGTTCACCATGAGTGGTATGGATTAATTTTTAAACCTTCTCCTTGTGTCCTTAATATTGGAAGCATTTTCCAGACTTCTCTGGTCTTGTTTAGCCAATTAATAGACATTATGAAATCCTTGTCTCACCTCTCCTCCCTGATGAGCAGAAATGGTTTAGAATTTTTTCTTTTTTCCAAAAATGTTACAAAGCACACAACTTGCCCTAATTAACTGGAAGATGTCAAGGTTTTGTGGAAATTAAGGTGTCATATTGAGGGTAATTAATTTTGGCTGCCTAGAGCCTCTCTAGGGGAAGGGGTGGAGGGGGAGAAGAAGGAAAAAAAACTTAGAAAACATAATTGTACCTTGCTCTTGTCTTGGAGAACCATTTTACTATTATCTAAAGCAAATGCTGCACAAACTTCCAGCAGCTAGGTCTTTTTTTGTTATTTGACAGATGTATGTGCTTGTTTTTAATGGTCCTATTTTGCCTTCATTATCTGTCATTTCTGGCTGAGCTCAATGAAGCTCGTGAATATGTTGGTACATTTCAATGTGAACTACCTGTCTGTAGGAATATGCTTACAATCAAGAATATTGCAACTGGAGTTAGCATATTTTTTTATGACTTGACTAAAGCATAGCATTGTTTTCTGGGCTCTGTGAATGTGTAGTTTCTACAGGCATCATCTTAGCAAGACAGGAGGTCCTTGCTCCTAGTGTTCTCCTAGGGACAAGCAGTGTGAGGGCTTACAATGGTTGAGTGCCAGTCTCCTGTCATTAACAGGTCCCTCCTACTTGTTGCTGACAGCTGCTTACTGAGAAACTAGGTTTCTTTGTAAAGAACTGAGACCAGCCCCAGGTTTATAGAATCACAGAAATATCTGGGTTGGAAGGGACCTCTAGAGGTCATCTAGTCCAACCCCCCTGCCGAAAGCAGGGACATCTTCAACTAGAGCAGGTTGCTCAGAGCCTTGTCAAACCTCACCTTGAATGTCTCCAGGGATGGGGCCTCAACTACCTCCCTGGGCAAATTGTTCCAGTGTTCTATCACCCTCATGCTAAAGAACTTCTTCCTTACATCTAATCTAAATCCACTCCTTTCTAATTTAAAACCATTGCCCCTTGTCCTTTCACTCCAGGCCTTTGTAAACAGGACCTCTTCAGTCTTTTTTGTAAACTCCCTTCAGGTACTGGAAGGTGGCTATTAGGTCTCCCCTGAGCCTTTTCCTCTCAAGGCTGAACAATCCCAGCTCCCTCAGCCTGTCCTTGTAGGAGAGGTGTTCCAGCACCCTGATCATCCTTGAGGCTCTCCTCTGGACCCGCTCCATCAGGTCCACGTCCCTCCTGTGCTGAGGGCTCCAGAGCTGGATGCAGTATTCCAGGTGAGGTCTGACCAGAGCAGAGTAGAGTCAGAGTAGAATCACCTCTCTTGATCTGCTGGCCACACTTCTTTTGATGCAGCCCAGGATGCGATTGGCCTTCTGGGCCACAAGCACACACTGGCTGCTCATGTCCAGCTTCTCATCTAGCAGCACCCCTAAGTCCTTTTCTGTAGGACTGCTCTCTATTGCCTCTTCCCCAAGCTTGTATTGACAGTTGAGATTGTTCCTTGCTCTTGTTGAACCTCATGAGGTTCACCTGGGATCACCTCTCCAGTTTTTCTATGTCCTTCTGGATGACATCCTGTCCCTGTGGTGTTATCAACAGCATCACTCAGCTTGGTGTCATCTGCAAAACTGCTGACGGTGCACTCAATCCTGCTGTCTATGTTGTTGGTAAAAATGTTAACAAGGCAGGCCCCAGTACAGACCCCTGAGGGACACCACTTGTCATTGCTCTCTGTCTGGACTTTGAGCCGTTGACCACTACCCTCTCGATGCATGCATCCATCCATCCAATTCCTTATCCACTGAACAGTCCACCCATCAAATCCATATCTCTTCAACTTGGTGAGTAGGATGTTGTGGAGGACACATCCAAAGGCCTTGTAGAAGTCTAGATAGATCACATCCATAGGTTTTTCCCTTGTCCACTGATGCAGTCACTCTGTCGTAGAAAGCCACTAGGTTTGTCAGGCAGGATTTCCCCTTAGTGAAACCATGCTGGCTGTCCTTGATCACCTCCCTGTCCTCCCTGTGCCTTACCAGACCTTCCAGGAGAATCTGGTCCGTGATCTTCCCAGGCACAGAGGTGAGGCTGACAGGTTGGCAGTTCCCAGGGTCCTCTTTTCTGCCCTTTTTAAAGATAGGTGTAACATGTCCCTTCTTCCAATCACTAGGGACTTCACCTGACTGACATGACTTTTTCAATAGTATTAGGAGTGGCTTGGCAACTACATCTGTCAGTTCACTCTGGGATGCATCTCATCGGGTCCCCTAGACTTATGTATGTTCAGGTTCCTCAGGAGGTCACAAACCTGGTTTTCACATACAAGGTTTCTAGACGTTGTTCCTTTGCTTAGAAATGTGGCATCTGTTTATGTTCATGTGCTGTATTTTTTTTTTTGCTCTGGGTTTTGCTGTGTTAGCCAGCAGAATTCTCAAGGCTGGCTTTCAGCTCAGGCAAAGTGAGCCCCTGGCAGCAAAGCTGACAACTGGGGGCCAACAAAGCAGCTTGTGATTCTGTGTGCTGTTTTGCCTGTGTTTAGGAGCCCATAAAGCTGAGCCTGAAAGAGGACTTATGGAAAAGAGGCAATAGTTGCTGCTGCAGAAAGACAGCCACCATCCTTCTCTGTGGAAAGCAGCAAATTCGACCCTCTAAATCTCTCCTCTATTTCTGTCCCTTATCTTTATCTTGTTTCTTTCCGTAGCTGGAGTTATGTATCCCTTTTGGAGGCTTAACTTTTCATCCTTGGGGAAGCAAAATTCTCCCTGCATTTCTCAAAAGCCTTGAGGTGGCCTCATCTGACACTGTACATCTGGATTCCTCTACCCTACTTGCATAGCTATGCAGTTTCTGAGAGTTATGGGTGCGTTGGGGCAAATAATTTGCTTTCCCACATCCGCTCACAAAAGATGGAGTTGTGGGTTGTTTTTTTTTTTTTGTTTGTTTGTTTTGTTTGGTTTTGGTTTTGTTTTTTTTTGTTTGTTTTTTGGGGTTTTTTTTCCTCATGTAATGCCAAGCCCCTGTGAAAACATTCATATTTCTATGTTTCTTTAACATCTAGGGACTGATAGTGCCTTTAACCTTCTCTACCTCACCTTTCTTCTCTCTGTGCCCTCTCTGAATGACATCAGAGAAGAAGCTCTGCAGTATGTGGGGAAGACATGTACTCTGCACATACTTCATGAACTTAGGGAGGACTTAACCCTGTGTTAAAAGTGAGTGCAGAAATAAGCACAGGTGACTTTGTGATATGAGTCCCCCTCTGCAGGAGCACAGTGTGCCTGAGCAGCATGAAGGGAGTGATGACAGCAGGCAGGACCCAAAGCACTGCACAGATGGATTTTGGAGCAGTGAGGGAGCCCCTTCAGCCTGGAGCAGAGCAGCTGTTTCACAGTGTCCAAGCAGCACTGGACTGACTATAAGGAAGGGGCAATCTCATGGGAACCTCAGGAAAAGTCTGGCCTGCTTTCAGCATTTAATGCTGAGGCACTCAGCAGAGAGCTGCAGTTGACGTGTGATTGTGTTGTCAGTTCTGTCTGTTACCAAAGAAAGTGGCATGGATCCTCAGAAGTCCCTTTCATCACATAAGCACACAGGCAATGCACGTCCACAGGGGCTGGACTAACCAGCTGTGAGGCCAGCCTGGCTCCCTGCCAGGCACATGCAGACTGAAACCTGGGTACTGGGTCTGGGTGCTAGGTGAACTGTGTGGCACCTAATATTAATTGTGTCTCTTTAGGGTGTTCCTTTGATAGGAATTCCAGTGCCCAACATTTATTTATCAACTTCTTGTTTTTAAAGTTCCTGTGATTTGTGTGGAATATTATTCCTTTTTCCATTGTTGACAAGAAATACTGAGTGAATTACAGAGAATCAAGTCCCAAGAGCATGATAGCATGCTTCACTTCCACAGTTACTGCTGTTGTGTATGTACATACACAGATGTACATGCAGCAACTTTGTCCAATGTAGTGGTGATTATGAACATTATTTGTGTTAGTTTTCCTATGGGGGTGTGAGTGGGCTGGAGCAATAATTTTACTAGTTCAGATTTCATTCCTGAATTCCAGTCAGTAACCCAAAAACAATACCATACCTTTAGTTACAAGGGTCCTATTTATAATTGTACATTTTTTTTCTTTTCATTAAACAAGAAAATTCATGAATAATCCCACCCTGCTAAGTACTGTACCAGGCATCAGTTGCTAGAACTCTCCTGACTTTGAGAACACAAGAAAATTGAAAGGAACAGAGAACAATATACCATTCCCATACATCTATTTAGTATAATCTCAACATGAATCATATTATAAATAGTTTGTTCAGTAAACAACAAGCCAAAGATACCTACTTCTGGCTTCCTCTCAGCAATGGTGGGCTCTTTTCAGTGGTGTGCAGGGACAGAACAAGAGGTAACAGGCACAAATGGAAACACAAGAGACTCCATCTGAATATCTGTAAACACTTTTGCACTGTGAGGGTAACCAAGCACAGGAACAGGTTGTCAAGAGAGGCTGTGGTATCTCCATACTTCGAGATGTTCAGAAGTAATCTGGACGTGATCCTGGGCAACTGGCTTTAGGTGGCCCTGCCATCCTGGGTAAGATGACCTCCACAAGTTCCTTCTAACCTCAACTCTTCTGTAATTCTGTGATCTCAGCTTTTGTCCCTCTTCATCTTTACATGTCAAATGATTAATTCCAGGGCAGATATAATGATGGGAGGGAAAGAAAGGAATGACAAAGACTAGTAAGGGAAACATTTAGGAATGTTGACATGGGATAAGGAGACATAATGGAGCCCCTGAAATAATAGGGAACAAGAAGCTGTCACAAAAGAAACCTGGAGATGCAGAGCAGCAGAATATCAAGGACTGGTCACAGATGCAGCAAGTTCGGTCCAGAGAAGCCAATAAGCATGCAGTGTATGTGAACATTACTTGGTTGCACAGGGACCTGGGACTGTAAAGAACTTCTTGAATGTTGAGTCCTATTCCTTTTTATGATCCACAGCTCTTGTATGCAGCACTGCTGTAATATTTATCATCAAGTACCTAAGCTCCCTGGCAATTCTTGCCATTGAAGTGACTTTTGTTTTCTGAGTCCAGGAATGGGTCATTTGTCAGTGTGGTGCCTTGCAGCTGCAGGGAGTTTCTTCTGTCATGATCCTGGGGGTTGTACAGAGAGTATCAGCCTGACACTGATAAGTGTCAGTCCAGACACCCAATAAATGCAAATTAATGAAAGGACATCTGTGGGGTTTTTTTTACCCTACAAAATATCAAAAGGAAAGATTCTGTGTTCAACACCTTGACATAACCATGAAGGCTGCCTTTTTTCTTTGTTGTTGTTGGGGTTTTTTGTGTGTGTGTGTGTGTGTGTGTGTTGTTTTATTTTTTTTCCTCACCTCCCCCCCCCCCCCCCCCCCGTTTTTCTTTTTTTTTTTTTTGTGTTGTGTGTGTGTGTGTGTGTTTGTTTGTTGTTTTTTTTTTTTTCCCCCCCCCCCCCCCCCCCCATTAATGTTGTTATGTCTTTGCTTTGTGGTACTTGGGAGGAGTCACTGATGCCCTCATTATATAAAGGTCCCTTCATAAGAACAGATCGAAGCTGTGCCTCTTCAATATTTTTTTTTTTTTTTAAATTGAGGTGTTCTATTTGTTCAGTCATCCTGCCCAGTGGTGACAGGTACCACTCCTCTGAAGAGAGATTACATTGAAGTGTGAGCACAAAAGTGTTTTTAGAAGGCTTTTATACTAATGATAGCTAGCTGCACTAATACTTAATTCTCTCTTTTTTTTTTTTTTTTCTTTTTTAATCTCAAATGAATAAAAATATAAACCAGCGATGTTGATGTGGCCACTTGGAGTTTAATCAGGACACTTACTGTGTTATTTATCTATCTGCCCTTACTAGCAGTAACATTGTTTTCAGACTGTGGTTTCTGAGGCTTTTTTTTCAAAGACAGGAGGGTGTCTGCTTAATGAACAGAAGTAATTTGCTTTTTAGTGTAGGAATCTATTAATAGACTTTTATTAAATTAGCTTCGTCAGAGGGGCTCTTGCCACTCAAGGTAAGACAGGTTCCTTGAGACTCTGCCCATGTGTGCATGGGGCAACTGGTGTTAGGAGATGGTATACTTTGGCCACTGCTGTGGGAATATGTTGTTGGAGAAATATTCCTGCATGTGTCTGTGGGCTCATCTTCATGACCAACATGTGGTTCTGAGGTACTGAAATTCTCCAAGGAGTCCTCTGGAGTGGGAGCTGTAGCACTGCTGTGGGATGGTGGTGATGGTACTCTGAGGACCAGAAGCTGGAGAAGATTCAAGGGGTTAATTTGCATATGGAAGCTTCTGGGGAAACTATCATCAAAAGAGCTCTGTGGGTTTGTCTTGTCAAAGGAGAACAACCCCTCTGACAGGCAAAACAGTTGACATACCAGTAGGAAAAAGGAAGCAGCTTCCACCAAGCTCTCCCCACGTTTCAGATGAACTTCAAAAATTCCCTCCAGAGTTGCCTACTGGAAGGGAATGTTTCAGAGATTCTGACATCATAAACTATTATTGCTGTCAGTGAGGGAGGTTAGTGGACTTAATGTATAAATTGAAGAGGGTTTAATTTGATTTGTTTTCTCCTGTGAAGGGGCTTTCTGGAGTGTGTGAGTGTGGTGGAAAAAGTACTAAGATGCCCAACATGAAGGGATGGGGTATGCAAAATAGTCTGACAGTAACCCCTCCTCTCTTTCACTGTTATCTTTCTAGTGCCTCTTTTGGTCTCTGGATGATAGCTATGTCTGAATATAGGCTTAATGTACTCCAATCTTGATTCACAATCTCAACTGTTGTCTTCTCCCCATCCTCATAGAAACTGTAACACACATCTTGCCTACACTGCAGTATCACTGCAAATTTCCCTGTTTTGGTAGCCACCTTTTGGGCTTTCCATCAGGTCAAAATTTCCTGAAACTAAATAATCTTCTATAACTAATTTGCCATGCCTCGTTATCACTGTTTTTCTAATATTAGAACTTCATCTAAACCTGAAGTATCCCATGAGATCTGCCTTGTGTTTCCAGGGGAAGTGGCCTCTGAAGTAGACTCAGTGTCTGCCGAAGTTTCTAAGATAAAAGAAGCTTGTCAGGGCTCTGGAATATCCAGAGAAACTTGATGCATTTCCCAAAAATGCTCAAATGTTCTACAAAGTATTTCCCAAATGTTGTATTGTATTTTCCCTGTGGCATTCACATAATCTTGTTTCAGTAATTGAAAGTTGCAGAAATTGGAGCTTTATCATTTAATAACCTTCCTACTTGCTGTTTGCTCAGATGACTATTATCTGGTTAAAAACATTATGTAAATATCTTTGTAAACTAAAAGTAATCAGTCTGTGGAGGGAAGGAGAAAGGTCAGAGCAGGAATATATTAAAAATAGGAGAAAAATAATGTACCTGAGACTTGAATTCAGAAAATTCTGATCATTCCAAATTTAACATGAAAACAGTGCATGTGCTGGTTTCTTAAGAACTATGAAATTCTTGCTTTTTTATAAAGTTTTAACCAAGTGAGAGAGCCTATCTAATTAACTTCTTATTAAGGCACTTTATTCTCACTTGTTGGAAACATGGTCTCATCTGTCTTTTTATCTCTATGATCTAAGATCCAGCCCTCCACTACAGTTTATGGTTGTTTTTTTGAAGTGGCAAAATAGAAATCATCAGTAGAAACAAAATAAAAACAAATCTTTGACTACTTCAGGGAGAAGAGTGAGGCCACCTGTTTGTATCTCAGTTTGAGCATTCAGCTCTTAACCACTACATATTTCATGAGGATATGAAGTTGTATGTTAGTAGCAGAAGCCTTTTAGCATGACTGTTAGATTACCTGATAAAGACCTGGTGGTTTGGTCAATCTGTAAAGGAGATCAATGTCATATTTGGTTGGGTTCTTTTTTTTGAACTCTCAGGAAGAGAGTTCAAATTACCCCCTTTTTGGGGGGTAATTAGAGCAGTTATCAGTGGTAATAGAAGGTATTGGTGGCTGGGGGAATTTGGTACCTGGAAAGAAAGTCTTGGGGGTTTCAGTCCAGCATGACCTATAATTATTTTTTTTTTTTGTCATTGAGAAACAGGATAGTAGATCAACTAACCCTAAATAAAGAAGTATGTACTCTTGACCTCTGCTGAAGGACTCCGGTTGTTTAGGAGAGGTGCCAAACACCTTGCTCTAATTGTGCAATGCATGAACATCCTATCAAAACAGGGACGATTGTATTTCTCTCCCCTTCTCAGGTGATTAATTGAATGCTGGTCAGTGAGCAACAAAGTCTGTATTTACACAGGACTATTCTCTCACAGCTGTTTTTCAAAAAATCCATAAATCTATGGACTTTCTGACATTCAGATCTAGCCCACTGTTCTGCCTTTATAGATCCAACCAGATTTACCCAGCTTCTGCTCAGAGAAATCTCTAAATCAACATTTAATGCAGACTTTAAAAAGAGAGAACATGATTTCTGTCCCCAGCCATCTCCTCCATCCCAGGGCATTTGGTCCAAATTTTATTGGAAATTGCTCCTGGTAGCATGTGCCACTTACTTTCCTTTAATCCTGTTTTCATCTCACCTCATAATGATTTCAGGAATGTTTTTAGTTTCCAAAGCCAAAGAAGCAGTTCCTTCTAGGCAGCAATTGCATTTTCTGTTAAATAAAAAGAAATGCACTCCTCTGGCTAAGCTCTATAAAGACGATTGTACAATCTGTACAGTACGCTTGGAAACTGCCACAATGAGACACACACCATATGGTGCATGTGCCATCCCATTACCTCAAGTGTTTCCTTAGGCTGGTATAGTTGGTAATGAGCTCATTTTTTTTTAATAAGGAGAAATGAGTGGGTTTTAGGTTTGGTGGTTGTTTGGTTTGGTGGTGTGGTTTGGTTTGTTTTGGTTTTTGGGGGGGTGGGCGGAGGGGTGGGTCTGTATATGCAAAAATGAAGAAATGTTCATTTTTTTCACGTCAGCTATTTCTCTCATCAGCTTTAATTATATAAAAATCAGGAATTTCATTAGGAGAAAAAAAGAGTCTGAGTAGAGGGTTAAATTCAGCGTGATGCCAAGACAGGAAAAAATAATTCAAGTAAGAATGGATTTAGCTCCTCCTTCTCCCTGGAAAAAAGAATAGTCCATAAATATGTTAGAAATGGGCATAATAGTGAGGTAAAATACAATGTTCAGCTGGCTTTTACTGGGTAAGAAGAGAAAGGAAGACCTAGTACCCTTGGAAAACACTCTGCATGTTGTAATCTTTTTGGAAACCACCTCAGAGTAAAACACTAGGAGTGTGATACAAAGAAGTCAGAATGAAAATTTTCTGTACCTGTGTGATCCTGAAAACCAGAGGCAGAGAGGGAAATCTATGTAGATCATCACTGCTCCTGGGCAAAGTAGTTTTAGCATATCACCGTACTTGCTTGATCTGTCCTAAATAGACACAATCATTTCAAAGAAATTGCCGAACAGTATGGCTAAGCTGATGCAAGACTCCCAACTACTAGACATCTCTCCTGATAAAGATGTGCTCTCTGAAATAAGCAAGTACTGGACCACCTGAAAGTGCAAAAGCTTGAGATGGCTTTTTTATCTGTATCTCACTGAGATGCTGTATTCTACATTTATTAAAGATGAAGTTCATCAGAAACGACATGCTGCTGCTACTTTAGTATGGAAAAGATCAGCATGAATCTTGTGCAATGCATTCATAATAATGAACAATGTTGGGCATACCTCTAAATTAAAAGGTAAACTGATAATATTCTGCAAACATCTTGATATTGCTCTAGATATTCTTCTCATAATGAAAATATAATTATCTTCTATACCTGCAACAATATATTAGCTCCATAGGCAGCCATGAGTCCCTTTGGGCTGCAGAATTACATTTTTCTGACAGGCAAGTGTTTATTCCAGTCCTTTTGCAATTGGATTCTCAAAGACAAGTTAAAAAAAAAAATAATCAAGGGACAAAGTCTTATGCCCAAAGCTTTGTCACCCTCTTCTCCCTATTTATCATTGTGGTTGTCAGGTATGTAGACTAAGGCATATGTCAGCCAAGAATACTGCTCTATTGCTTGTTCTGCTCAAAATGACAGTTGTCTGCTATTGCCAAGTCCATTGTAAAAGTTAATCTAAGAAGCCTGAAGCTCCCTGAAGTATCTCTCTTTGGCTTTGGTTCTGGAAACAGATATGGGATTAATGTGCTGGTAGCCAGTTTGCTAAAATACACTGTTGGTAGAGAATCATTGTGGAGACTCTCCAAAGGCTTGTAGATTTAATTTTGAGAAGCATCTGTTGACTTGGGTTTTCAAGGTCTGTGGTCAACAGAAACCTCAATCAGAGCACAGTCAGAATAAATGTCCATGATGAGTTGTCACAGGCAAAAGTCTAGAACCTGGGTAGAAGGTTCTTGAGCTTTCATTTTCATAGTAGTGTATTCTGATATCCTAACATGGATCATGAGACCAAAAGGAATACGTTGATAGGCAATATCTACTGTCAAGAGACAAAAAATGATATTTTGCTATAGGCTATAAGTGCTATGAATCTAACACAGAAATTTCCATCAAGGACCGTGATACTAACTCAGAAGAAGGTGGATGGACTGTGAAAAACAGAGGCATACTGGGGGCTGAAACTGCAGTTGTATATAGGGTGAGCTGCAAGAAAAGCAAGGGGAAACAGCAATACCCACTTGTTTATGTAGTGAACAAAACTAACCTGGAGACACATTGCAGCTATACTATGACTATTGTTAGTGCTGCCTTCCCAAGAGCTGGCAACAGAAGGGACTCCTATTAGAACAAAGTCTACCAGTTGTGATGAGTTGGCTTGGAAAGCAAATAGAGCAAGGGACTTCCCTGCTGATGATTCTTGATGCAAGGTGTTTAAAAATCCTAGGCTACTTCCATGAATGAATACGGTCCTATTACTCCCTGAATTTTAGGGATATCCTTTATGTTAAATCTTGGATTCTCACTTTCATTACTTGGGGACAAAGTATGGACAGGAAAAAAAAAAAAAAGTTTGCATTCTTCTTGTGGTCCCCTCCTATTGTTTTAGCTAAAGACACCTTAATGGGGATTTGTGCCAAAATACATAAGTATTGTATTAAAGGGCAAATAACATAATTGATAATTTTATGATTTTGAAGATAGACATCAAGAACAGAGAATTTTATTAGTAAAATAAAAGCTGAATTTTCTATGCTTAGATTTACAATATATTTTTTTAATCAAAAATGCAACGGCTGTTAAAAAATAGACAATTATCTGTGAGATATTGCTAATTTTAATAAAATGCAGGCAAAGAGGGATTCTTTAAATTGTCATTGTCAGAAGTTTCAGAAGTTCATGAGGGTTTCTTACTGCATGATTTTGGGGTTATTTTGGTGGGGTGGGGAAGGAAAATGTGCCTAAGACAATGAAATAATTTTGCATATTGTAATCACAGGAAAAAAAAAAAAACAAACAAACAGTAATTCCATATATGTGTATATTATATGTATGCTTGGGTTAGAAGTCAATAAATATTTGCCCATTTTTTTTGCAGAGAATTAGGTCTTAATTCTCCAGTATTTTACTTCTCATCATTTAGCAATCTTCAAAGAAAAATTTTAAATTCTATCATGTTGATTTGGCAATAGCCCTTTTACATTAATTTGCGCTGCTGGTGTTAAGCAAAGGAGAATCAGAACCTGAAAATTCAAAGTGTGTCAGTTCAGCAAACTGTCAGATAGGAGTATGTGTCCTTCTGCTCCCGTGTGGGAGTGGACTTTAATTACAAATCCCAAATTGTATTTACATGGTGAATCACTGTGTTACTTCCTGGGATGCACAAACTTACTCCAAGGTCAAGGGTCATTTCCCTCTCTGAGGTGTGAATGAAAGCAATTTCACCAATAGTAAAAGAGCTAGTCAGGAGCCACCAGAGAGAGATAGGATTTAAATCCAGGTTTCCTAAAGAATACTCAGGCAGGTTTTGCAGTTATGTAAACATGGCTTTAGCCAAAAAATCTTTGGATTTATTAGGAAATGTGCTTAAAATTCTGTGTTTCTCTGGACAGCCTCTTGACCTGATTACACCTGCTACTTCTCATGTTGTGTTATGTCAGGAAAGGAAAAGCTTGAGAATAGTGTCTTAATTTCTGCTTCCAAAACTGTGATTATCAGCTGCTTATTGTCAACTTGTTGCTATTTCATAATTTTAATACACACAGCTTTGTACATATGTATTATATTCCTGAACAATGCTTACTCTGGCTTTCAGACAGGTCTAAGAGCAAGTGGGTTGAATTAGACCATAATCTTCTAATTTTTAGTGTTACCTGATCAACCTGTTTGCTGACATGTTTCCATCCAAACCCCAAAATATTCTGGTCTCTATTTCCACTGTTATAAATTAAACTACTTACTCTTCTCCCTGCCCCAAAAAGACAGCCAACTGTGCTAGAATCTAATCTCTCATTAAAAAGAAATATATATATATTTATATAGATAACAAAATTAGTTTTTAACCTTTAAAGTTGTGAGAGAAAGCTTAGGGATTTGATCCCTTTCAGCTCAGAAAATAGAAAGCATCTTGGCTTGATACAGGTTTTGTTTGTTCAATTTATTATTTTTTTCTTTTCTGCTTTTGAGCCCTTCTGTTTTTCAGCCCTTTCAGAGCCATGAATTACAAAGATCTTATTTTAGACTCCCTGAAATAAAATTTGATAATAGCTTGTAGAGGCTTTTGGCTGAGTTAAAATTTAGGGGTCCCTTCATTAAAATTGTAGCCTCAGCATTGTATCCCACTTTGAGCAGAGATTAGCTTAATTTCTCCATAACTAAATGTGATGACAGTTCTGTGTTGGATTGAGGATATCAGGATCTAAGTGGAGCAGGGAATATGGACCCACAGTGCAATTCTATCTGGCCTCTAAGAATCAGTGTTACTTTATCCTGCAACCCCTCAAATTCCCTCTGAACACAGGAAACACAGATATATCTTCTCCTATTTCTCCTTCTTGCCTGAGCCCTCTTTGACCAATAACAACCACAGATAGCTGACCTAGTGTCTTGAGGGTGGAATGGAGGAAGCATATTCACTTCCATTGTTACCAACAAGGTCCTCATCTGTGGCTGCAAGCCCCAGGTGCTAACTTCATACAAATAATAACAATAGCCACAAGACACATGTTTCTTGGGGAGAGTGGAGTCTTAACACCATATGGTTGTCAGTGTTTACAAATGAGTTGTTAGTAAATTGTCAGTTACTTACAGAAATGAAGGAGAATAGTCTGGATTAAGAAGGGAGGAGTGACCTTGAGTTAATGGAAGCTATTGTGACACACTATGTAATGAATAATCTCATAGTTAATAACTACCTTGTTCTCATCCATATTGCTTTTCATGTGCACCTTCCTTTATTACATTGATGATCAAGTAGTCAGTGCATAGGGCTGGAGGCAAGGAATTAAAAGGTATAAATAACACACACTTTAATTGAAATCCTACTGTGAATGCCTGGCCTCTGTGATTAAACCTTTTATCACATGGATTGTCCCACCACAGATGCATTTATACTACTGAGAAAACTACTTGTGCTTTTTTTTTTTTTTAACTTATCTTCCTTTCAAATGTCCCAATTGAATCATATGAGAATTTCTTTAACAGGGCAAGTATTGTGGATTTAACAAACACTGTCTGGCACGTATGCAATATCCTTCTCTAGTTAGTTCTGCTCAGATACTGGTTGCAAGCACTTTGAATACACCTGCACTGCAAGGAGAGAATGAGCATGGGTACTGGCATTAATTATACTGAGGGTCAGCTGCCTTTCCATCGTTATTACAGCTCATTATTGTGCTTCCTAGGATTTCTTGGATGAAAAAAAAAAATTAAAAAAAAAACCTACTGGACAGGGCTAGAGCTGATTTATATCATCCTGTGTCCTGTGTGTCCTGCCTGCCTAGGGTTGCCTAAGTATCACAGTCTTTGATGGTGGATTTCTCCATGCTCTCTGCTTCCGTCAGACATCAGTGAACAGGCCTGATGAGTGGACTGCTGAGCTAGCAGTGTGACTCCTAGGAGGATTTAGTTGTGACAGTAGATCAACATTTGCCTGGCAATAGGGACACTGCTGGTGTCATCCTTTACACAATGTACAGCAGAATGGGATCTTGATTACTGTGGTTGAAACAGGAATGATAGTGGTGATATTTTTTTATAGATAACTTGATGGGTAGATTGCTTGCAATGACAATGAATGAATGTTTTCCAGGGAGGGAAGACTGGCTGTTGGTAAGCCTCAAATTTAGAAGTTTGGTTTGTTTACAGCTCCCATCTGGAAAGGGTTTCCAAACTTAGCCAAGGTTCACATGTCTGTAATATGATAACCAGACTGAAAAAATACCCCACTATTCATGATGACAGTACCAAGTATTTTTCTAATTCAGGTGTCTCATATCTACAATGTGATGGACATCTTAAAAAGTGAGGCTGATGTGAACTGGATGTTTGGTATTTCCTAAAGAAAGTTATGTGGAGGAAAATCTGTGTCCAAGCCACATAAAAAGCTCATTGCTACAGAGAATGTAAGAAAATAAACTGAGCTCACAGCACTGTGTTAGCAGTGAATAACCCTGATAATGTATTTTAAATTACTCAGTGAAAGAAATTTGGCTTCTTTCAAGGACATTTATCAGCTAAGACAAGCCTTTGTGGAATGGTTTTGAATCTAAGCTACATAACAGGACAGTAAATACAACCCACCAAAAGGAGGGAAGGGCTTTCTGGGAGCCATTAGAAATATAAATTATTTGGTTTTACTGCAGCATTCAGCTGGAAGATGCTTCCCTGGTTTAAACAGATGCTTTGTTTTCCCCCTTGCTGTCTACTGTGCTTGCACTTGTTGGGCCAAATGTCCAAAGGCAGTTAAGCCAAGTAAATCTACCAATTGGTTTGTGCTGCTTTTAACCAACCTGGTCATATTTCTAGTGCTCCAGTAAAAGTGCAAAATGAATATGGCACTGTGTAGTATTCTGGATTGGAAATCTAGCTGAGAAATCTTACTTGAGAGCAACAAATGCTGGTGAAAGGAGAATCTTGAAACTGGTAGCAGTAGTTCTTCATCTACATGAGCTAGTAAGCACTACAAAAGCTGTTTTATCCTTATGCAGCACCTGAGATTCTGAGCCTAAACTGTTAAGGCTTTCTTAAGTCTTGCATTTTTTTTAATTCCATCTTTACCATTTTAAGTTGTTATAAAGGAGTATGCATTCCATGAAGAATGACCTTGGCATTTGTAAGTAGAGAATTCAATAGCTGAAATTATAAAAAGAAATAAATTAGTTTTTTTACACCATGTCCTTCTTGCAGAAAGGGTTCCCCAAAGTCTTTTTCAAATCAGCAGGTTCCATCCCAGGGGAGGACAGAATGAGGGCTTACCTTGTTGCAGCTTACACCTGTTTTTTCACTAATGTACCTCTATCAGCTTCCCTGAGACTGTTTTTGCTTTGAAAGAGGGTAGGAGAAAGCAGAATCCTTCAGGGACTGTGCAAGAAAAAGCAACTGCTCTGGTGTACTATACAGTGGTTTATGCACAGCTGGGGATATATAAAAGCTGTTTTATTGGCAAGGGGGATGTTGGCCAAGGCACCATGGTTATACAGTAGTGCCATGGGACCATTAGGTTCCACAAGAGTAGACACTGTGCATTTTGAATTACGGTTTTCTCTAAAGCATAATACTGCTAGTAGTGCTGTACCTCCACACTGTGGTTGTCATTCAACAGTTAGACTGTGCCAGCTATTCACAGAATCACAGAATGTTAAGGGTTGGAAGGGACCTCAAAAGATCATCTAGTCCAACCCCACCTACCAGAGCAGGTCACACAGGAACGTGTCCAGGCAGGTTTCAAATGTCTCCAGAGAAGGAGACTTCCCAACCCCTCTGGGCAGCCTGTTCCACTGCTCTGTCACCCTCACCATGAGAAAGTTTTTCCTTAAATTTCTTTGGAATCTCCTATGCTCCAGTTTGCACTGAAGTTCCACTGCAAATCAGTGTCTCCTCTGTATTTCATGACATCAGATCCTAGTAGTTCAATGCTATCCTGATGCTAATGAGAGAAAGACTTTGTCTTATAAAAAGCTTGGTAAACATGAGAATATATATGCTGTGGGGAATGATCCTGTATTGCTGAGCCCTGGACTGCTCAAGACACTACATAGGCCTGTTCTGCCTTGGGCCCCTTCCCATAATTCTGAAATAATTAATCTTGCCTGGAACCTTCTATCTTTGAGCCCATCAATACATGCAGAGTTCAAGATAAAGCAAGGAAAAGCTATGATAGATATTATACTGAAAAGAAAATGCTTCTGTCTCATTAGACTTGTGGATAGTTTATTAAATTTATTGAAGAAGGTAAAAACAAACAAAAGCCCAACAGACCAAACTAACTCCTCAAAACCAGCATTGGTTGGTTTCATCAAGCATGACATCCTTCAGGCCAGAGCCTATAGAACATCTTCAGTCCAATTCAGAGTGAAGATATAGTAGAAATTCTGTGATCTGTTTACATCAGGATAAGAATAAATCAGGACAATGTACACAGATGGGTTATGACTCAAAGCAGTCATTGTACACTGCAGTCTTCTTGAGTATTGCTTTCTTCAGTTTGTTCATTTACATCTGCTGTACAAGTCCAAGCTATCTTGTGATAGCTCCTGCCCTTGATGGAAGCATTCATGGGTCCTCAAAAGGCCTCATTCTCAAACTCAGTAACAAGTTGTGATGTACTAGATACCATAAAAAAGATTCACGAGTCCCCTGCCACATGGGGAATTTTACCTTGGTAAAGGACTGTTGTTAACAGAAACAATGTCTCTGCTTTGAAGATGATCCAACTTGTCTCTCCTTGTATAGAGGTGACCAGTATCTTGTGGCACTGTACAACTCCATTGTATGCTGCTACTTGCAAAATTTATGTCGTGTGTATAAATTGGTGCCAAACTATACCAATTTTCAAGTCACAATCATGTTAAGAAAGAACAGAACTAATGGAATGGGGTTTCAAGCACTTTTCAACAGCAGGCATTATTATAACTTCCTTTAAAACTGCACCTAAATTCTAGGTGAATTTTGTAATGTTAGATTTAACTTCAGTATTGACAGTAAAAATTTCATGCAACCTTACTTGAAATTATTGTCTAGAGGTAAGAACAATGTGGGAAATGGAGAAGAAAGAATAAGTGGGTTATCAATATATATTACTGGGTTTTTTTCCAGCAAAATAAGTTGATTTGTTTGTTTTGTGGTTTTGTTGTTGTTGTTTGTTTGTTTATTTGGGACTTTGTTTTGTTGTGTTTTTCCTCACAGTTTCTGTTGAAAATAATGTGGATTAGGTCTTGTCAACACTAGGAAGTTTTGCTTTTTAACTGTGTTGATATCATTAAACTGGCAAAGAAGCGTACCATGAATACAGTTATTACCAATGTAAAAGTGCTTATGTCAGTATATCTTATTCCAGTTCAGCAGGAGAAATAAGTTACACCCCCATGAATCACCTTATGTTATTCAGACTGTATCTCCGTTAGGGCTTTTATTGCAGTGCTTCACTGGCAGTCAGGCTCACAAGCTCTCTTTCTACCCTGACAGTGAATCAGGATGTGCCAGTAGGCACAAGCATTACGCTTGCCTGTGTTTCAGTTTTCCCTGAGCAAGCAAAAGGTAATTATGAGATCTTGTTAGAAAAAAAGTTGGTGTTTTCTCTTCTTGGAATGTATAAAATCCTTTTGACTTCACAAAGTAACCACTTAAAATTTAATCTAAAAATCCTTGTCTGAAATTAAAATATTTAAATTCAGAATTCTTTCTCTGTGTCTCTTCAGAGGTGCTTAAGTTGTTCATGTTGCCAACCTTCTCTGTGTTCCTAACACCCTCTGACACTCACCCTCTGACTACCAGTCCTTCATCTTACAGACATGTTAATAGCTCATCGCTAATGTCAAAGGGCAAAGGAGCCTGATGGTGAATTCATCCTGTAAGGGAGAGCTTTGACTATCTGAAAAGCCATGGAGTAACTTGTATGCAAAAAACAGGAGAGAAAAGATATTTGCCATTCTTAACTTCTTTACAAAACCATTCAGTTCTTGGTCTGAATAAAAAGTTTCACAAGGAAAGGACACTTTGGGAAATGAAAAAAAAATCCTCCACAAACCCACACTTTCCTATTTCCCTTTCTGCTCAAAAGAAACAGATTATAGATTTCCTTCTATTGACAAAAAGTGTGAAATTAAAAAATTTACATTACCATTTAGGAGTTAAGTTATGTGTCATGAGCAGTGACTGAGACTATTCCCATCTTACTGCTGAATATCCATGCACTTTCTTTACAATGATTTTCACTATTATAGCTAAGATGAACATGAAAAGACTGAGCTTCAAGAAGTCATTATGAGAGACTGCTGAAGCATTTGTTTTAAAGGCAAAGAATATCAAATATTAGTTGAAATTAATACACTGCAGCAAAGTATAAATCCATATGACTGTTTGACCCATCAAATTTCCACTTCCCTTGATTCTGAGGTTTTATATATGGTTCAATGACAAAAACAATCACATTGCAAGGTGCTGACAGAAGAGATAGCAGAGAGAAGGTTGTTTTTCTCTGGCTATAAGTAGAAGTTCAGATTTCATACCACCCCAGAGTGGTTTTTTTGACCCTTACAATGTCGTTGTTAATGTTTGTGATTCAGTTTGTAGAGCCTTCTCTTTTCTGCCTTGAAATAAGTTTACAGTAGTATTTTAAATGTTAAAGGTAGGTGTCCTGGTTCAAAAAATCAAAAAAATGTTGTGCACTAGATTTATTGCAATTGGAGTTCCTTGAGTTCAAGCAATTCCTTCAAAATATAGAGATGTGCATAAACTAGGGACCCAGACTGAAGCACTCACTGACTTCCAGAGAATTTAAATGTAGGCTTTGGCGTTTTATTCATGTGTTTATTTGGTGTGAGTTATTTATTTATGTCACTGTCCCTTTAGTTGCATGTCTGGCTTCTGATGCAATATTAGGAGAAAAAAAAGTATCTGCAATTTTCACATCTTAGGTAGAAGAAGCCCTTTCTGATTCTGTAGGTTTCTTATTTGCATTCACAACATTTTGGGATAAAAATCTGAGGTTTGCATGCTTGCATGAGCAAAGCACCCATTCCTTTTGAAGTAGAGATATTCCTAGTCACAATCTCATCAAATTACAGATGGGCTGAACACTGATTATCTAAACCTTGGGGTTTTATTTGCACATTGGAGTGTCACTATGGTATTACTAGGCTCAATAGTTTGAAAAGTCAGGATTTGATTGCCTTAATTTTCATATTCTGCTTTGACAATCAAAAGTTCATAAATGGTTTGACTGCAGTCCATCTTCTGGGAAGCCATGCCCTCACTTAGTACAGTAGCAGGGCTGGCTTCTGGCCATAGGGAGGGGAATGTCACATGATATCTTTTGCTATACAGCCTCTGCTTTCTAGCCCAGATTCCCTCTCTTGAGTGATTCACCCTTGTCCAGATTTCAAAGCACAGTCATATTTATGCTTGCCCTGTGCCAGTTTATCTTGTTCCCCCTATCCTGCTGAACTTTACTTCTGGTCCTTATCTCCAAATGCCTGCACAGCTTCGTGCTTTTAAGATCATGCACTGGTCTTTCTCCAGCCCTTCAAATTCATTTCCCTCACTTTTACAGGAATTCCCATACCCCTTGTTTTTTGACACTGTTTCCACCTTAATCTTCAAAAATGGAATTTCCTTGTTTTCTCCTGCTTCCTGACCACTAACCATACTTTATGCCAAACACAGTAGTTTGCTATAGCATATACCTTCTCTGGTTTGTACCTGATTTAATGCGTATATCTGCCCTGTTTTACACTAAATGGTCCTGACTGAAGTTTACAATCTTCCACATTCCCATGAAGAAAAAGTCTACTCTATCCACCTCTATTATCCTTGATCAGAAAAGCATTTGGGCCACAGGTGCCAGCTTACCATTTTCTCAACGCTGACCCCTGACGTCAGACTAAAGGATTTGCTGTTCTCTCTTTGGTTCAGCTACCGGCCATTCTGTTGCCCATCCCCATACTTCACTTTTATGTCCTTATATGACATGTGGAATGATCCTGCAGGCAGGCAATTTAGGATAAAGGATCTCCCAGCACATTTCAAATTGTTACTGTCCCCAAGACACATTTTCCAGACAGCTGGTTCAGCATGCAGAGGCTCATAATTCAGTATCTTCCATCAATGTCTTATGCACATTAGGATTGTCAAGGGGATTTTATCAGGACCATTTGCAAAAGGAGTGGGCTAATAGAGAAATGTTTGACTCTGCCTGGCAAATTCTTTGCAAACTATGCTTATTAATAATAATGGTGATGATGATTGTTATTGTTTGTTTCACTGAGATATATGTCATTCAGATGTAGATTTTGGGTTGTTGTGACAGTTCTATTTGTGATCTGAGTTTCCCAGGGATGTGAAGGGATTGCCGTTTATACAATGCAACTGTGTTTTGGGTAGACTGGTACATAAGCTCTGGACATAATTCTTCTCTGAGAGGCTCTGATTTTACTTCCTTGTGACAACATTAATATTTGGCTTTTATAATTGGTATAAATGGTGGCTTTTCTGCAAATTCATCAGAAAATTGAGGAATGCAGAATTTTTAAACCATTATAACATAGTACGAATTATGAAGTTATTGTAATTATAAGGTTGCACAAAAGGGGAATAAACTCAGTAAAAAAATCAGGCACAAATAAAGATTTGTATCCTGATAAGTACTTCAGGATAGGGCCTTATCTTTCAAAACAGATCAGTAAGTTAAATAACACAGGAGAATTGGCTGCATATATGGCTTGAAACTCTACACAGGGAATTCTTCGGAATACCAACATTAGGATAAAAACAGTAAAGAAAAATGAAGAAACTTTAATCAGATGAGGCAGGCATATTTTTAAAACCATGGAATATGTTAGATCAGGTATCATGATTCTGCCAGGAGCTGAGAACTCCAGCTGGAAATGAGAATGAAATTAATTCTGAATGTTTTTAGGCAGTAGTGGCTTTCCATTATTGGAGGACAGGGACTGACAGGTAGTGTTCCAGCCTGTGTTCTTTGAAGTTGCTTGATGGGATAGACATAAAAGTTGACATTAACCCTGGAAAAACTAAATCTCTAAACTTTTACAACTCTCTAGCATAGAGGGATCCACCTAGGGGATGCTGGTACTTACATCAGCTCCCTGAAGGAGAAATAATTTAAAATCATTATCTATTGCTAATATATCCCTTAGGGGAGGATGAGAGCAAACCATCTGGATGTGCAAGAAAGCAAACCAGTCAAGGATGTTGTCAGAGAAAACAGCGTTTGAAAAAGTAGATACCAGTTCTTTCTGCTCTTTGGTTTAGGAAGGCCTGGGAATGAGACCAATGTATACAGAACCAGCCTCATGGTACTTGCAGGGTATCTATAGTTGTTCTTTGCTGGGGAGAGAAAAAAGAAATCCCTAACATATACTCTATTACTCCCCCAAAAACGCCTCTCCAAATCACCATACTCTATGCCACTTTCTGGGGCATTCCAATTATTGACCAAATTTAGATTGGCCTGTGGACCAAGAATCTTGGACCCAATCTGTATGACTTTGTTTCGGGAGCTCTCACCTTCTTTTGAGAGACCTGGTTGATCATCATGTATGTTTAGATACTAGTCACAAATATGCCCTAAGCTACCAGTCACTGTTAAAATCCCCTGGCCTTTTGTTACACTATTCACTCCAACCTCTGCATCTGCTGGAATGCATGCATGAGTTTTCCATGCACTTGTGAGCAAATATGGCAACTGCTTCTGTTTGACATGCACACAACAGGTGGGAGACAAAAATTAAAACATTCACACAATGCCCACAGATAGTTGTTTGTTTTGTTTGTTTCTTTGTACCTCTGAAGGTACATTGAAGGAGCTGAAGAAAAAGGGGAGGAGAGAAAAGAATAAAAGATTTGAAACAAGTCAAAGAAAGGAAAGTAAACATGGGAGATGGTTTATGACTGTAACCCTGACATGCCAGTGAGAGAAGAGGAATGCCATCAGAAGGTAGAATGCTACACAGCCCTAACTGCTCTAACTCGTATCAGAATAATGAGGTCTCACCTTAAGGTAGCTATCAGTGTGCTATCAAAACATGGAAGTGTTGCCTTTTCATTTCTGTTTCATTTTCTTTCTGGTTCTGTTCTTTTTCAAGGGTCCTTAACATTCCAACATTATACAGTATTACAGCAGGGCTCTGCTTGTGTTTGACATGCTTGTGTCTTCAGAAACATATACACAGAAACTGTGATGTATGAAAGATCCCTGAGCTGAAATACATAAATTCAGATCCATAGAGTCATTAAGTCAATGAAGACTCTTCCTTTAAGTAGAGAATATCTTTTTCTTATAGGAACTCAATTTATAAAGCAGATCAGACTAGGTTGCCATAATCCTGTAAATCTACATGTTGACCATGTGGATCAAGGCCCTCTTTAAGCTACAGAGGATAGTAAGGATTTGCCAGCTTGAGCTTGGAATGATTGCATTACTTACAGGTAAGTAAGCTGAGTTATGGGAGTCTCTAAGATCAAAAAGAATGGTAAAAGGGACTCAGTGAGAGATGTCATTCAGTCTCTAAACAGCTGTTCAGCCTAAAAATCCATGGTTGCTTTCATCTTCGGGAGTGGGGAAAGGATCCTGTCAGGCCAGCCAATGCAGCCATGTACTACATATAAAGTTACACCGCTGATAGCTTGGATGGGGATCACCCACTAGATGTTTTTTTTCCTGAGTTACAAGTTATGATTTTTTTTTTTTAGCATGCCTTATTGTTGCTAGTTTTACTGCTGTACCTGCACACAAGATATATTTCCATCCAGTCAGTTCCCTCACCTGGGTAGTATCTGCAATGTCACCTGTCTGGTATTTGTCTGTGTGGGAGGCAGGGTTCTGCAGGAGGCACAGAGCTCTAGGTGCACCTTTTCTCTTGCATGTTCCTTTCTCTGGTGTATACTACCCTACCAATACTAATCTACAGTCGCAGACGTAAGAGCTTTATCCTCTGCTGCACTGGGCTCAGTGGTTCATCTTGGACTAATCCAGTGTCAGCATAAAACCAGCTTTCTCACTTTGCAGAGAAGCTTTCAGCAGTTTCTTACTAGATCCAGACAGCAAGGTCTGCATGGTGTCAGAAGAGGCAGGGCTGTCCATGGACCCTTGGCTCCTGGGAAAGCAAGCAAATCAGTGATAAACTCTTGCATGGCTTCTAGTGTCTTTCATCTGTGTACTGATTCTGTCATATCAGTCAGCTCAGACACACTGTGTTGTTAGCTGAGGAAGGTGGACTTTACTGTTTTTTTTTCCTCAGGAGGCAAATGAGCCTATGATCGAATAAAGGCACAAGTATATTTATATATATGTTTAAAAATTGAAGGAATTTTAGGAACATTATTTTTGGTTAGTCCAGATGAGATAGAAAATATAAATATTTTTGAGTGAAAAGTACCCTGGGCTTTCACTGATTTCAATGAGAACTGAAAAACTTCAATATCTTTGAGAACTTAAAGTTTCCAGTATTGGTCAAGATCAGCTTCTAAACCTAGCTGAAAATATGGGGAAAATGTGATGTCTATGATTTGGTTTTGGTCTTGTGGTCCTCAATCCAGGGAAGAAAACCAGAAATCCTGACTCAGTGTCCCAAAAAGCCACTTTGGTCAGTTTCTGCTCCTGTATCTAGCCAAACCGCAGAAGAGGAATTGTTGAAATTATAAGAGCATTGTGGTGTGTCTGTGGGTGCTCTCGTTCTGGGTCACAGAATGTTTCATGTGGTTAACAGCTTGGCAGAGGACTAATTGATTAGAATGAGTAGCTAGTGAATCTTAGAGCATTTTGAATTTTCAATTTAGATAAGTATCAGAAAGGTCATATGCTTCTAAGAATCTTATCCTGTCCCTTAACTGGAGTAATCAAATTGACAGGTGTGTCACCTAGAGAATTATATTGCAAACTGTACCAGAAGGGCCAAGAGGTGCCAGATTTCAATGTAAATAAGGGATTTATTCTGATTATGTGAAGCTGTGACACATTTTCCTGATTTGTTGGGAGAACAGGTAAAGGTATGAGGAAAAATGCCTAAACCTTATGCCTTAACTTACTTGAAAACTTAATATTTCTAGAGATGCCAAAGATTTTGTGAATTCCTCAAATCATTGCAGAAACTGCAGTAACTGCCATTTTCATAAATACACATAACCAGTACTCTAGATCTTCATGATTTCTGTCCAAGAGCATGAAGATAAGCTTGATGGAAAAACATGAAACTGAATTATTTTATCTTATGCAGCCCCACCTTGTAATCTAGGGGTATCTTGTGCCAGTCAAGAGTGAATGCAGCTTTTTATGCTACATTTCCCAAGTTTTGCTCAGTCTATGCCCATATACCTCAAATGGCAAGTCTTACACCAAGAAGATGCTCCACCATCTGTTCCATCACCAGGAGACCTGGCCCCTCATATCCTTCTACCTAGCCAGAACTGCCATTTACATACTCCTTTGTTTTGTCTCATTAAGTAATTCTTTGGATGTTACTGTGTAATTAATAATTTAGAGTAACAACCTTTGAATGAGATACTAAATATACCTTATCAGCTGTATCATTGCAGCTGATCCTTGATGAACTTACCTTTAAACTTCTCCAATTTTGGGTCATGAAAATTTCTATACAAAAAATGACTTAGAGGAAAGTCCTGTCAAATGCCAAAACTTTAGGAATCTTGCTGACTGGGTAAATAACATTGTTAATGATATCGGCTTCTGAAAAGCTTGTGCAAGGTTTTCATCTTTGTCAAAATGTCCCATGCTGTAATGTGATAGTATCATGTTCTCTGGTTGTCTCACATTCTGAAGTGTTTCTAGCTTGACCTTCCTAGAGTGTCCAAAGAAACAGACCCTGAAATTAATCTATAATTTGAATGCTTCAGTAAAAGAGGATTTATTTTATTTCTCTTCACTGTCTTTTTTAGATTTTAACAATGATGGTAAATGGGGATGTCAAAAGACTACTCCAATGCTGTATGTGTGAATTGCTTAAGTCCTTAAGTCCAAGGGGGGAAGGCAGTTCAGACAAAATTATGATAGCCAAGTTTATTTCAGCTGTCAAAGGTGTCCTGATGCTGATACTCAGAGCAACTGCACCAACCAGTTAGAAACAGATGGCGTATTTGTGGGGGAGAAAATAGGTAGAAATGCTGCCAAATTGTTTTATTTATTTATTTTCAGTGAGCAGTTCCAGTGTGTCTCTTGCTCTTTCTTGTTGGGCTTTTAATTAAAACCAGAAGCACCTGGAAAGTGATGAACTTGAGCATTTTCAAGGGAATTCATCAGGAAAAGCAGCAGATGTCAAGAGGTCCATCTGAACAGGAGCTGTCTCCTGATCTCTGGCATTTCTCAGCATTGCCCTCTAATACTCTTGTAATCAGGATTTCTGAAGCAACAGGCAGCACTGAGGAAAATTTTACACCCCTGGGAAGTGGTCAGATAGGAAATGGGAGTGGACTTTGCTGACAAGGTGACCCTTCCTCTCTGAAGGCACTTTCCAAGGGCATCTGGGGGTGAAAGGATTTCTTTTCACACTCAGTGCTGTCTGTATAAACAAATCTCCCTCCTGCTCTTCTTCACTTCTTTAAAAATAAAGTTATTGTCTAATAATAATCTCTTCTAGCTGAACACCTTTTCACGAGAAGGAAAATGAGACTTTTATGCAAATTTACTGGAAATAGGTACCCATTCCCAGAAGTGATTAAATGTGTTTAGTTGGCACCACTGTAATGAAGGTAATAATGCTACAGACTTCCACTGAACTGTGAGTTTGGTTGCAAAAAGAGAGAGATAGGGGAAAGGGAAATAGAGTATCTAACAGGGTTGACTCTTATTTTTACCTCTTTTTAATTCTTTTTTTTTTCTTTCCCTTTTCCTTTGGAGAATTTGGGCTGTCTTCTCCCAAAAGGAAGAAGGTGGTGTAGAAAGGCTTACACTTGTTCATTTTGTTCACTATTTAAACCAAATGACTGAATTTCATTCCTCCAGATACTCATGTTGTTAGGTTGATTTTTCAAGCATTTACTGATGACTGAAAATCCCATAAGCTGATGTGGAGCAGTACCAAGAATTCATGAATGACCTGAAATGGAGTGTATCTTTTTTTTTTACTTTGGGCTGTATAACGTAACTTCAGTAAGAGTAGTGATAGGGCCCTGGCACTGTGTGTGGGCTGTGGGGAAGGTGGACCAACATCTACATTGTCTTTACACAGATTTCGTTCTGCTGGTTCCAACATTTGCATGGTTATCAGCAGGCTGCCAAAAATAAAAAAAATAAAAAATAAAAAAAAAGACTGTGAATCATGTTGCAGAAGCTGCTAATGATCATCCTTCAGCTGCTAGCACAATGCCTGTAAATGCCTATTTAGAAAAAGAGCAACATGAATTCTAATGCCGGTGATCAGCACTCTTGTGGTTAGTAGTAACATGTGTGGTGTCATTTTCTGAGGTTAAATCATATCTCTTCTTTCCCAACCAAATGTTCAGAATGATTTTGGGGTTTTTTTTTTTTTCAGAGCTCATTAGAGAAATCAGAATATGGGGAAAAATGGCTGTGGTTGATATGTTGCCACCCTCTGATATTAGGAAAGAGAGCTGACATGTTTTTTTCTTGGGAGGAATTTTCTTGCACAGGAACCACCAGGACTGAGAGCAGAAACATGGGGTAGAATTTACTCTAGCCTCTCTTCTGCATGGGTACATGTTCATAATATTTTCTTATGGCCTTATCCATCAGTCCAGTGATTGTCTTCTCCAGGTTTGTATCCAGTGCAGCATCAAGCGAGTCAAGTGAAAATGATTGCCATCATCCTTTTCTGCAAGATACTGCTCTGTGGTCTGTTATTCCTCAATATTATAATAAATTTTCATCTGATAATTATAGATTTAACTACATTTGAATTTACACCAGCTCCATGACATCATCACATTTTCCCTAAAATTATACTTGCTGATGTGTTTTAAACTTTTAATTTACCTGTAAGCATATTTTATGATCTGTTGTATTTTCCCCCTATTTTCTTTGTACAGTGGAATACTGCAGAGTCTAGCCACAAGGTCTAGGCAGTTCATAAATCCCATTTAATCTCTGAAAACAAATCTACTGAAAATTGTTTTCTAGTTTTGTTCCCATGACTTGTCAATGACTGGAGAAATTAAATGTAGTTTTTGTGGGCGCCTATCCTCAGAAATCAGTTACCCCTTATAATGCTTTTTAATATAGTTGTATAATTTTAACCAAATCAATTAATGACTTTTATTAAATTAAAAAAACAAAGAAACAAAACCCACAAAAACAACAACAAAAACCCACAACCAAACAACAAAACCCCACAAACCAGTCAAGACTCATTAAATTTAGATTAACTTGTTTCCCATTCATTCAGAATAGAAAACACCAATCTTTGATGTTTTCTGAAGGGTGGATAACATATTTTTTCCTCCTGGGCTCAGACTTTTACATGCCAGATTTCAGCCTGGAGCACAGCTTCTCAAACCATGTACTGTATTTCTGAGTTGAGTTGATCTGGTTCAGTATGTCAGCAAGAATTAGACCTTTGGGCTTTTGTTCAACCTCATTGCTACTGTTTGATAGGCTTGGTATTTTCCCTAAAACTGTCTAGGGTGGAAGACTCAAAATTGCCCAGGACACTTGTTTCCTCCCTCAGTGTTGTATCATTAGAAGAAATCTCCATCCCTACACTCAGACCTGCTAATGAGTCACTGAGAAGTGAAGGGAGGTCTGAGGGGGGCAGTCTAGACTTTCTGTTGCATGATTTTTGAATGCTCTGCTAGCAGGGCTAAAAGATGCCACGTTTGAGATGTTTATCAATTCATTGTTTATGATATGCATTTTAAAAAATAAAAGATAAATTAGCAATTATTCCAGGGGCAGCAGCAGGAAAAAGATTGATGGAGGGAGTTTACAGACAGAAATAATTCAGGGAAGGTTATACATAATTTTACCTGAAACTAAAGTCAGTCATTAACTCTTCCCCTTCTCCAGCTCTGCTCCTTAGTGGTATCCCTGTCTCATTAAGTGCAGTTAAACTCTCTAAGCAGTGTGCTCCTAAAACTAGTCATGTCCCAGACTACTTCATTCTTCAGTAGTAATGTTTTTCTGGGACACTGTTTTCACCATGTGCACCACAGATATGTAGTCAGAGGGAGAATGTCTCTAAGTCTGCTGTTTGGAGAAAACATATGTCCAGCAATATCATTAGCTCACCTAGTATGTTCATTTGGCAGATGTCTTATCACTATAACATGCTCTTTTGTCTCAGTTTATCCCTCGCTGCACTATGTCATCATTCTGCAATAAATCCCTTAACCAAAAAAGGTGCTAGAAGATAGACTTGCAGGTTAAATGCCATGCATCCCAGAGCCAAAATTTAAAAACCCATCCAAACTGACTTTCATTTCAACTGAGGGGAAGACTGAGGAGTCTGTTTTCACTGCACCAGCAAATCAAGGCAGCAAGCTTTGCAGTGTTCCAAACCACCTGCTTTAGGAGGAGGAATAGCAGACAAGTGGACAACAGGGCAATGTTTCCTTGCCATTAGTGTTCCTGCAGATTTCAAATACATTAAGCTGGGGCTTTTTCAGCATAAAATAATTCCATGGATCCTTCAGTGCAGCTGCTGTTCTGAGAACAGTGATAGATAGAAACAGGCTGAGAAACATGTTCAGAGCTCAAAAGAAAGGCTGAGGAAGGCAAAGAGAGTGACAAGATGAGGTAGGGGGAGGAACTACATTGTGCAGGAATTCATGAGGAGGCTTTTCGCTATTCCTAATATTTTGCATCATGAAGAAAAAAAACCTGTTTCAAATCCCCCTTTACCCTTATTGCGCTATAGCAGAGAACAAAACACACACACATGAAACAACTACTTGATGGGATTGCATCTACCATGCTGTGTCTACCATGCTTCTCACTAGGCCAAGCATCACTTTTTTATTATTAATGAATTCCATTAATTTCTTCTCATGTCCTTTCCTACTTGTTCATATTGCGTTCTCTTGATTGAATAAACACTTTCTACTCTGAGCTCTGAAAGACTAATAGCTTGCTGTTAGACAAGTATGAATTTTAAAAGCAAATCACATCATTTTCATGGATCATCCAGAGCAGGCCACCCAGGAACATATCCAGGCAGGTTTTGAAAGTCTCTAGAGAAGGAGACTCCCCAGCCTCTCTGGGCAGCCTGTTCCAGTGCTCTGTCACCCTCACAGAAAAGTTTTACCTCATGTTGAGGTGAAACTTCCTCCATTCCAGTTTGTGTCTGTTGCCCCTTGTTCCCCACGCAGGGCACCACTGAAAAAAGACTGGCCCCTTCTACTTGACACCCACCCTTCAGATATCTGTAAACATTGGTAAGATCCTCTCTAAAATTCCTTAGTTTTGAGGTGGTTTCTTTCATATTCTTCAGCCATTGACTTCACAAAATTTCTGGATGTCCATTACGACTGTGGCACAATTTCTATCTGCTGTTTGCAGAACACATAATTGCGCAGTAAGGTCTCCTTATTTTTAATGCATTGTTTCCACAGTGTTATTTGGGAAGTCAGGGGTCTAGATGGGCATCCAGCTGTGAGGGTGTGTGTGTTGTTTGTTCACTTTGCTTTACAGTAGGCTGATATAAACTAAGCACAGTCTCCTTTTCTGAGGGTTTGGCTGCACCCCAGTCAGGAGCCCAGACTATGAAAGAAAAGGGGACCTTTAGTGGCTCTTACTATAAATAGCTTATACAGAGCATAGCATCCTCCTCTGCTGTACAGAATTGAGACAGAGCAGTATAGCTCTGGAATTTTAATGCTAGAACACGCGACTGGGTAGAAGAGAGAGGTGCAAAACTAAATATTAGAGGTCATTCATAATAAACATTAACCTATAGGAGCTTTCCTCCAAAACATATTATGATAAACTATTTCATTCATATACACATTCTGAGCCATAATTTCTGTAAATTTAGTCTTCCCACCACCCCCCACATTCCTCTAGGTGACATTTAGCTCTATGAAGCATGTGGCATAAGGGCTGCAGAGTTTTGTGTTTTAACATGGTAGACAGTGTCTCTTAGTGTGTCCTAATTCATAGCCTAAATTTCATCATTGTAATGTTCATCATAAAATCCTGACAGTCTTTGAAGATGCTATCTCCCCAGACATGTTCCTTGAAAAAATACAAAGGAACAACTTTCAGCTTCTGTTTTTTCTAAGGTCCCTTCAGGTATTTGTAATGCTTTCTTTGTGCAAATGGTGACCTGATTTCCTCTCTTGATCACATAAAATGGAGACAATGAAAGGTGAACCTTAATAAATACTTAGCTTCTCTTAACATTGATGAAACTTTCATTAGGAGTGAAAAAATTATGTGAACAATGAACAAGTTGCTGATAATAACAGAGGTGACTTGTAGTATTTCTGAATGAATTGCGGATCTGGATATTTGTTTGTTGCTTTCTGGTTTATTCTATTCCCAGTGGAAATTATGCTTTATTGATGGTTAGACTATTGACAAGATTATTACATAGCAACATAGCAGTTAGGTTTTTTTTGTTCAGAAAATATCTTTTCCTTGGCATATTCAACCACATAAACAATTTGGAGATGCATTCTGCGTATCTGTATACATGTCTAAATGACAAGAAGCCCAAGGAAGATACAACTTCAGACAGTGTGTTGAATTTTAGAGAAAAAAAAAAAAAATCCTTGAAATTAAAAGAAGGAAAATAAATCCTCCAAAATGTATGGTGTTGCTACTGTGGCTTATATAGTTGTGCCTACACGAAGGAAACTTTCTGTCTTCCCCAGTCCTGCTTCACAGTTATCCAATGTAGGCAAACTCTCTGAACAAACTGGGGTTTCCTTCCTGCACATTTACTTAGATTTATTTTAAAAGGATGAAGTGCATACCTAGGGACCAGGTGCTTTGTAAATACGCTTGACATCTGTTTAGTCAAAACTTACATTTAATAGTAATCTATGCCAAGGCTCTCTCTTCCTAATAACTGTTCCACAACAATTACTAGGGACTGTTAAACTGAATGATGGAAGAATGGCTTATGTAGCTCCAGCCTTCTGGCTTTGGGCTGCATCTGTAGTACAATTTACAACAGAATATGGGTTTTCATTCATTTATTCCCAGGAGGCTTACACAGTTTACAAGCTTTATGCATTTGATAAGATCAAAGGGCTTGAGAATGAAAGAAGCTGTTCAGATTTATTAGCATTATTATTAACTTCAATGACAGTTTATGGTCAGCAGTGTCTTCCTCGATGAATAGCAGTATTTCAACCACATTCACAAATGCTTCTACAAATATCTGTGGTACAGGTGATTGATAGCTTTTTCAAGGTTTTAAAAGTAAATGAGAGTCTATTACACAAGACAACCATGCATCTTGACTGAAGTTTGCTACCTCTTTTTTAATTATTTTTCTTTTTCTCTCTATTTTTTTTTTTTTCCCCCCAAGTTCCCTCTTCCATCTGAAAATATTTTCTTAGCTGATGGTCTATCTTATCTTTTTCATCTAGAGTCAAAGCAAAGATGGAAAGTTGCCTTAATTTTTAACTCAAACAATAATCCATCTTAGAATCCCAGTTAACATGCTGCAAATTTGAAATTGTTCCACTGACTGCTGGAAGGTTGGTCTAGACTGATATCTTAATATAAATTATTGCTAACTAGTTTCTGAAATTCAGAGAATTAGAGCCTACAAAACCAACTAGTGTTTCATGTCAGTACAATTTAATTATGTTGAAAATTTCAAGCAAGTTAACTAACATTTTAACATCAAAGCTTTGGACTCTAATGTAGGCGAGTACTGCTATAATTAATAGTATGTACCCTAACATTCTTGAAAAACCAGCAAAGCTCCAAAAGTCTGGTATACATATGGATAGCTAAGGTGGCAATATGATTGAGAGGTCTAAAAACCACTCAGAATTAGGATGTGCATTCAATATGCAACAAAATTATCTTTGTGTGTAATACATACATGGTTTTCTTTAAAAAACCAAAAACAACCACAAAAAACAAACAAACAAAAAACCCACCCAAAACCAGAGGAAGTGGTATAATTTCAACAATAACATACTCAGCTAAATTTGCAAAGAAATGCAAGAGATGCATTCTTCCTCTGTTATCATAATCCTTAAATCACACAGTTTTCTTAAAAACAAGAAACAAACAAAAAACAACTGAAAACCAACCAACCAAAAAACAACAAAAGAAAGAAACAAAACAAAAAAATCCCGACCAACCAAAAAAAATCTCTAAAAACGCCCAAAACTAAACAAACAAACAAAAAGAAAACAAACAACCCACATAACCAAAAAACAGTGCAGTTACAAAAGAAAATTGCTGTGATATTTGTGAATTAGAAAACATTCATGCTTCGCAAAGTCCAAAGAACTGGAACAAGAAACATTCAGTTTAGAGGTGATTTCTGTTTTCACAGTTTTTGCCTCAGGTGTTATTTCAACATAAACCATATTTTCTCTGTTGTGTTCTTTCTTAGATGTGAAACAATAACATTAGGTCACCAAAAAAAAAAAAAAAATCCTTTTATTTATTGCTTCTTGACTTACCCATTCTCCCCAGACACTTTCATTAATGAATTTATTATTAACCATTCTCAGATAAAATCTAACAACAAATAAGCCAAAAATCTTTGGCCAATTGAACACAGAATTAAAATAACCTTGACCTATGCTATATATTGTTTTCAGTTTTCTGTGACTTACCTCAGGAAATCAACTTTCCCTATATACTCAATATACTCGTGCTCAGCAGTCTTCTACAGAGCTGCTGTTTGACTTTGTTAGGGTTTGTTGTAGTTACTCATTCTCATCTTCTTCTAGCCTCAGGAAATCACTTTTCCTTTCTATTCCTTCCTTTTCTCAGCACTTTGAGAGACACCTATCCATTTTTACCAGGCAGCAAAGGTGAAAGCATCTTAGTAATGAAAACACGTGTGAGGAGAGCAGATCAATTTGCAGTATCGCAACATTAAAACACTGGAATCACAACGCAACACACGAATGCTGTGCTCCCAAGCAAGGAGCGTGCCACGCAGTCGCTCCTGGCAGCATGTCGGAACTGCTCCTGACTTATCTCATCCTCTGGTGAAAAAGATATGAAAACCTTCAGTACTCATTTTCCAGCAGTATTAGAATACAGGGCAGCAAAAGGCAAGGGGGAGAGGGTGAGATTGGCTTGAGGTTTTTGAGAAAAATAAGCTGTGTCACTGAGGTTTTTCTACTCAAGAGCACCAAAGTAGTGTTCTTCCTAGGGCTAAACATTGAGTTTACTTCTTGAATAGTAGCTATTGAGGATAGATGATAGTTTCAAATTCGCTTTCATTGTCTTACATTCCAAATTTGTCCCAGTGAACTGGGCATGTTATCTGTGCAACAGACAACTGCGGGGAAGACAACCCTATGAGCTACTGAGCAGCAGGCAAGGAGCCTCAGGGTTTATGATGACTGCTGTGTTGTAATTCATGGGTTAACCATGGAGTTTCATTCAGCCACTTGTTCCCTTCTCTATTTCTACAAGATAAGGGAGATTCTAGCTTCAAAATTCATGAAGTGTTTTCAGGTAAAGAATGGATATGGGCTCTTTTCCAGTCCTCAAGCTCCACCTTTGCTATTCATAAAAAACATAGCTGATCATAGAGCCTGTCATCTCTCCAGGACAGCCCCATTCTCCTGCTAACATCAGTAGACTGCATGAGGAAAGTTTACCAGGGTAGCACTGCAAAACAGATTGATCTAAGGTGGGAGCAATAGCCATAGCCACAGTCTGTGAATTATCTGATGATCATAAATAAAAACTTCACTCCAGACAAAGTCAGACATGATGAGTGACTATGTGTGATTGAAAATGCTGCTTTGTACTTCTTTTACAAAGAACTCTGGAGGGTTTGCAGTGCACACAAGAAAGGAGTCCATTCCTCAAAGAGCTGTTATGGAAAATCTAAATACAAGTAGGCAGTTTTGGTGGAGAATAAGTCTAAGTCTGAGAAGTTAGACCATGCAATGAGTGTTGTGGAGAGCAGGTGGAGTGTTTTACTGGTGGATGGTTAGTGTTTTGTAGCAGTAGAAACTATTCGGCATGGGAAAACTTGGTACTGACGATTTTCCTTAACCACTCAAAGCAGCAGTCTAGTGTGCTATAAATCAGCCCCATTACACTGACCTCTATGGGCCTGATTGGAGCAACTGGTCTGTGCGCATCAGGGAGGAGTCCCTTCCACAAACAGCAATATAAGCAAAGAAGTGTTTGGGAGTAATGAAAATAAAATCTCAAATAACCTGTCACTGAAAATTTTCTAGTGCTTTATAAATTGTGGCTGGGGTGGTACTGCTTATTTAGGTGCATATGAAATATAAATAGATAACAAGGGAATTGCTTGTTTTAATCAGTAGAAAAAAACCAACCAACCAAAATAACAGAAAAAAAATCCATTCTAGGATAAGTATTTTGAATCACTGCATCAATCATGTAAGAGACATCTATAAAAATTTGATTCTTGCTAATCCTAGCTGCTTCCTCATTGTTATCAAACTAATCTAGTACTATTGAAACTCTTGTCATTAAATGAATCAAAAGAAACCAAGGAGCATACTACCTTGTCCAGCTAACTGCTTGAGTCGCTAGTGTCCACCATCTTCTCCAAAGGTAGGTCCATCAAATTCTCCATCATTAGACAGGATGGTGTTAATGGTTGTGCTTAGCTGGCCAGTTGTGTGTGTTAGATACAAAGTATGTTCAAAGCCAGATCTTGATAGCATTTACTCTCCAGTGTATATTATGAATACCTACAGACCTCAATAATCCCTTGATCTGTACAGCTGCTTACCATCTTCAAAACAGGTAATGGCTAAGTGTTGTGATCAAGCCCTCTGTCAGAAATAGAGTCTTATTAGAAGGAGAAAGAAAAACACACTTCTAGTTTGCAGTACTGTGTGTTTGTGCAGGAAAAGAAAGAGCCTGTCTTCTGTTTTGAAAACTGAGGGGATAGTTCCTTTCATAGACCTCAGTAAGGATATTTTAAAGATAATCAATTGTTCTAGTCTGAGTGAAATAAAATGTCTTGCTTAGTCTGTATAGTAAAAGCACATTTGAGGTTCACCTTCTTTTAGGTGTTTGGGCTGATTTGATTGAACAGGACATCATTAATATCTTGCTATAAGAAGAGAGAGAAGTGATATGTGGTTGAGTTACACCGTGTGCCAGGATGCTGAGGCTCAGCAGGGATAAGATAATCTCACAAATAAACAACAGATGGCTGATGGCCTAATGCTCTGCTTTGGGTGAACATGACAGGGATTTATTCTTTCAACCTGGAGAAGGAGCCTCAGAAAGGCTGAAACTGCAGAAATGCATGACATGTAGGCAGACATGGTTTGTTACGGGGATTCAGTCTGACCAGATGGTATTAAAATACAGATCTATTATTAGGCATCTGCTTCCCATCTCAGTTATACAATGCATAAGACTTAGATTAAATTCCCCAAGGAACATCTGGATCGCTTACTAATTTGTACATGCACATCTCTATGTGTCTTTCTTTGAATTCAGATGATGGGCTACATCCTGAGCTAGGTTACAGAGATACACACTTTTAAAGTGACAACAGTGTAATGGAGGCAGCATCTGAACCGTGTTCTCACTGCATAGAGAACTCCTTCATGATAAACTGTTGGGTAAGCATTAATACTCGGACAGAAACCTTTGTGTTGTCTGAATAAATGTGCATGGATTCATCCACTGAGAAGTCAACAATGTATAAATGCTTGGTAAGACCTGCAATTAAGTTGAAATGAGTAGACTGGGATTTCTTTTTTCCTTGTCTCCATTTTGCTTAGTGTTTAGGTGTATCACAGGATCAGTGCTCTCACACCAAACGAAAGGCAGGAGGAGGACTGTGATATCTGAATTTCCATTAATTAACACTTTCACTCTAAAGCCTCGGAGCATGAGAAAAAAGCATCCATAATGCTGCACAGGTCTCCTCATGGCAGCCGTGTCCAAGCCCTCCCAAAGGCAAGAGGACTGCAGTTTTTCTTCTTGACCTCTGTAAGGGACAGGCTATGTGGAAACTGAGAGAAACTAGCTCACTTAATTAGAAAAAAAACCTCATAAACCAGCATTTCAGTCTCTTCTAATATTTAGCAGCAAGTATGCTGCCCTAGCAGCTTGCCCTAGCAACAACATGGTAGATGTATGTCAGAGGTAGTTGGGGTTGTTGTGGTATCTAGTAGAGTGCAGTGGAAGGGAAAGGACAGTGAACTTTAGCGCAAGTAAAGTAACTCTGATAAATATGTAAAGCAAAATTATGATCACATCAAAGGAAATAATGTATCTGTTAAGTTCCACTTCTCTGAAGCAATTTCAGGCTAGCATAATTTGCTTTATCAATAAATAAATATACAGATTTAATAAGCAGTTCTCTCTCCTTACACAAAGGATCTAAGGAATGAAACATAACCATTGAGGTAATTCTTTTGCCTTTGAATTCCCACTGTTTTCTGCAAAGCAAAATATACATTACTCTGCTGTTTTTCTCAAGTTCTTAGCCATGTCATTTACAATCCAAGCTGCTGTGTTCAGGAATGGGTGTATAATACCAAAGTTAATAGTGCCTAACTTTGAACAAGCTCTCACATCTGCTCTCAGCTAGAGTGTGAAAAGAAGTGCCAAAATTCCAAAGTTTTCCCAAAAGTTGTGTTCTTACCTGCATGGTGAGCTGAACCTGCATCCTAGGGCTGCTAATGTATGTGAGAAGCCCATGCTTTGTGGCTGAAGGCAATGTAGTAATTCAGTTCTTCCAAGCATATCAGGATGAAGCTACTATACCACTGAAACCATCCACGTATGGGGCTTCATGGAGTTTAGGAGCTGCACATCTTTTATGCTGACTTTGATGATCAACCTGAATATGCAGTCACTGTTGATCCAGGATTTCCAGGCATCCATCATCTTTGTCAGACCCACATCTATCTAAAAGCCCATGTCCTTCTTTTTCCAATCAGGTAAGTATTACGGTTACTTTAGACAGTACTCATAGGGTGAAAAGGAAAACTGGCCAGCTTTTTCCTGTTCTTTCTGTAACTATAAATTAGTCTGGCTCACTTAAAGTGAGCTCATGTGATTGCATGAGAACAACCACGACTTTCCAGCTGTAGTGTGGTCGCAACTTCATTTAATTGCCTTGTACTTCATTTTTGCTGACTATTGAGCCAATCTCTTGAAAGGCTGGAAGACAAATGAGGCATGATGGTAATATAGTAAGTTCTCAGAGGAAAGTTTTCTCCCTAAGAAAAGAGTGGAAAGGGATGGGTGGGGATCTGAGATCCCAGTAAGACTTTGCAGGAAGGGAGGCAAGTTAATAGCTAGGGAAATAGTCAGACTATTTCAGTCCTGAAAAAAATCAGTGTCAAAGGCCATAACACTGATCCAAAAAATGCTGTGGATTATTAAGTTTTGCATTTCATTTTCAGTACTAAAAATCATTTTAAGTAGAGAAAAAAATAAATACAAAAATGGGAATGGAGAATAAAGCCTCTTCATGAAAGGAAATAATGAACAGAGAAAATTGCCTCTTTTCATTATAGCCTTAAGCTTGACCTCATGCTCTGTCTCACAAGCTGTATTTTTCATTATTATCCTCTGAAATATTTTATATTCCACATGTTGTTTTTCTCTTTTTTCTTTCTTCCTGTTGAAGAAATTCAGACAGTGATAGCGATGGTGGTGATGATGAAGCCTGTTCTATGGAAGCTAACCTGTGACTTTCATCCACTCAAGGCTTCTAAAGAACCCAGAAGTATTTCTTTCCCAGTATTTGTAGTAATTTAACACTTTTTACCCTCAGCTGATGATATTTCAGATTGAGTAAAATATATCTATCACTGCTAAATGGAGCTGTCAGATACATGAACCCCAGATTTTACTTGAAAAAAGGGGAAGGTGGATAAGCTTTAGGGATAGATAAAGCAAGTAGAAGCCTATGCTAGCGTAGTCTGCAGATGGCATAAAAAGAAAATGTCAATCTTTTCTGTAATCACCAGCGACCATTGTTTCTTTTTAAACTTAAAACTTGGCAAGAGCATTATGTCTAATTCTCTTAGTATTTTACTAAGGAGGTAGAAGCTGATGGGAAAGAGTGGCAAAAGTATTTATACCTCCTTTAGAAAGTAAAAGAGAATCAATCCTGAGTACATCATTAGACTTCACAAGAAACAGGGGCATTTTGAAGAATGAAAGTCACTGATGTAGCTAAAATCTTAAATTAATGAAATAATGCCCTGTCCAGCTAAGGGTATCTGCAATGCATAAATGTCCAGAGATATGCAAGGAGATGAACCTGAAGAAGAGAATCATGTCTGATTTTTTAAAAATTGCATTGTTCCATTATTTTACTTCAGTAACAGGGGCTCAAACCACACTACTCATTAGTCTTCACTACCATGCACCATTTTGGGAGCTTGAATCTGTGTTGCTTATAAGTCATAGCCTATAGGCTTCTTTATAAGCCACTGTTTTGACAGATGCTAAACTTTTTTTGGTTCTGATCTGGTTCAGTTGGGCATTGCTTAAGTATGAACTCTCCAATCTCTTCTGTGATGGGAAGATCATTTATCTGCAGTTGAATAATTTAAGAATTTAAGGTGCTCCTAAGAAACATGGTTTAGAAGAACTGACATATTTTCACACTTGGTAACAAAACAGAGCTCTTGCTCTTCCAAGTCTTTTTATGTGGTCTTGAAAAAGTAAAATCACCTTCTCTACCTCTACATCTGTCAGGATCAAATATTTATAATTAGAGAAAATGTCTTATCCATTATTTTTGCAACATTAAAAAAAAAAAGAAAAAGAAAAAGAAAAAAAAAAAAAATGGTGATAAATCCCAAAAAAGAATCACAAAACCAAAAAACCTGGCAAGGTTAATTCTCTGCCTGTGCACCACTTCCTCCCAGTGAAAGTTTTGCAAATGGAGAGACCTTCTCTAGCAAGTGTTTTCCTTATTGACATGATCTTTTATTGTTTATTCATGCTCACTACAGCAGGGAAGACCTATTTTCCTCCAAAGAGCCTATTTATACTGTTTTCTAATTTTCCATTTCAGTGGCTTTATAGTTTGTCCTTCAGCTTTGCAGTTTTCTCTGCTAGAGGAGTTTTCCTCCTCTCACAAGCTAAGAGGCATAACTTGAGAATGAGTACATTGTGCAAGATTTTTTGTTCCCCATTAAACTAAGTAAAAAAAAAAAAAAAAAAAAAAAAACCCCAAACAAAAAAAACCAAAAAAACCCCCAAAACCACAAAAAAAAACCACCACAAAAAACCTACACCAAAAACCACCAAAAAACCTAAACCAAACAAACGAAGAGGCATTTGTGAGAAATTGATCCATCATCCAGAACAAATTCTCAATCTAAGAATGCATCCAGGGTGTCATAAATGGTAGCAGTCAATTAGATTCCAGCATTAGCAATATATGTCAAATGCAGTCTATTCAACTCTGCTACTGAAAAAGGCATATTACCCTGCTGCTTGGAGGAAGAGCATGCAACACAAGAATGATTCTGCCTGTGACCAATGGCACACACATGCTGAATAATGTCCCTGTGATTTGTTTGTAATGCATAATATATCTGTACTTGTCTTTTCTAAACATTTGTATCACAAATATTATTTTCCTACACAAACATCAGGGAGTTTATGCTACCATCAAGTAGAAGGGCAAAAAAGGAAGAAAAGCTCGATCCAGTCCTTGTAATAAAGCTTACTATCTAGAATCCACTTTCTGAAGATCAGAGTACTTACATAATTCACTTGATATCAAGGGTACCTACCTCTAAATCCATACCTAATCTAGGGCTTTCCTGTTGTTTCAAAGTAATTGAGCAATTGTCCCAAATACACTGAAAAAGGAACAAAAAGGTGGGTTTCTATACCTCAATCAGCTGGCAGAACAAAAACAGACATTGAAAATTGTCTGTCTAGGTGCAAGTCAGGGTAACAGGTGAGCTCTTAGAAATTTAGAAGCAATACATATGCAAGACTCTTTGTCTTACTAAGGACATCTAAATAAGAAGAGTATGTGGTATTTTATATCTAAACTTAAAGAGAAAACAACCACCACAAGAACAAAGGAAAGGGAATAACAAAAATATTGCAACATCAATATACCAGACTAAATTCTTGTAGTGTCTGAAAACAAAGCATAGATTATGTTTTTTGATAGCTAGAGAGATTATTTACGTGAACTTAAAAGACCTAGGTGTGCAGTATACAAGCGAACTAAGCTAAAATTAAACAAGAAGAAAACTTGAGTAAAAGCATAGACAAAAGCTAATTGAAACAGTTACACGGGTGCAGAGATGACAAAACCAGTATTGTCAAAATACCGCAAGGTCTGGCTCTGCAGCACTCTCAGACAACCTTTTTTGTTTGATTAAAATTTCACTTAGTCCTTCTGTCCATATTGAAAGGAAGCTATTTGTGCCCAGAGCTGTTCAATAGGCAGCAGCAGTTCCTCACACTTCAGCCTGTTTATCAAGCCTGTCAATGTTTCCAGGCTGGAGTGTTTCAGAAGTGCAGCTTCAGCCATTGTGCAGTGACTGAGTCAATGGGGTTAATGGTGGCAATGAATATAATCACTTTGTGGCAGCAAAGGATATGTTTAAAACACTTCAGTTAGTCTCCTATCTGTGTTCTTTTCTTTTAAAAAAAGATACCTGTGATAGTCTCAAAAGAGATGCAAACAAATTGAAGCATGTGAAGAACATGCTCTGCCTCCCTCCCCTCTTCCGCTCATTCTTTTCCAAAGTAGACCATTTATTATGAGGAAACACTGCCTATTCTCAGGATAGCAAAGGCTTCAGTCTCAGACAGCTTTCATCTTCCCCCTTATTCTCATTCACTTAAACAACTACTTTTTTACAGGACTCTTGAATACCCAATATTCAAAACAGACAGACCCATTTCCAGGACTTATGGAAAGCAGGTGATTATTTCTAGTGTTCAAAGGTGGATTCTGAGAGTAGTGTTAGATGTGCAGGTGAGAAAGCTGCAATTTTTAATCTGCAACAAAAAGCCCAGATCATCTTCAAGAGAGGTAGGCTGCCATTTCTAAAACCTAGGCTTCAATCATCAAAAAGAAGAAATGTTGTAGAAAGAGACCTCTAATCTTCAGCTGGTATCCTGAACACCTGCAACTGCAGACAAATTCAAAGTTCTGTAACTTCTGTGCTGCTCCTTTAGATGCATTTAAAAAATAAACACATTACAGCTGCTGACTGAACCATATGAACATTACTCTGCTTCACAAAATATTTACCTGCATATTCCTTCAATCATAGGTGTAAAACAACCTCACTGTACTAGTATAGAGCACTCCACAAGAAGCAGTTAAATATACAAACTAGTATACAAATTTCAAAAGCTGGGAAATACTCAGGGCCAGCAGGTACTAATAATTTGAACCTTAGCAATCCAATCTGCACAACATTCAGACTGCCACCATCTGACCTTGGGGTCTCTGCTTTACTGTAACAATTTATAACTTCCATGCATAAACCAATTCTCTGTATTTCATTGTATCTCATCTCAAAAGCTTGGACTCAAAGTCTTTTAACTTGTTTCCCAATAAGGTCTGTGGCATGAAAAAAAAATTAAAAGAACCACTGTTTCCTACGTCAGTTGTTGTGGAATATCCAGTTGAGCACCGCAAACTTATTCTCCCAGGTAAAAATTGTCCTTATCTTAAGATACTAGGAGATATCAGAAGCTCCAGGATTAAAGTAGAGGTTAACAGTGCCAGTCTTCTTAAGCAGGAAGGCAAAACATATCTGTTTAGGGAGACAATTAGAAATGGGCAAACCACCAACCACAGATGAAACTATGCCTTCTTCCAATAGCTAAATTATTTAGTTGCCCGTTCCAATGAAAGCAAACACTGTTTGAAATAATGTCCTTCCCCTCATCACTCTAAAAAGGCAAAACCTATTAACTGCAATAAAATATGACACTGCCCACACAATATGCTAGTTGAGAAGAGCATAGGTGAAATTTCTTGCAATAGCTGTAAGTTTCTTAAGCTTAAAAATCACATCAGAAAAAGTGACAGGGATAAAAAATTCAGAAAGTTTGAGGGTCATCTTAGCATGTTACTTTCTGGGGAAGAATGAGCTAAATGAAAGAAAATATCATCTATTGTTAATAACCATAATCTTGGGAGAAGAACTGAGCTAAGTTTTCTAAGCGAAATCCACTTTAACCAAGGAGGGAACATTACCTCTTGTGCCCTGGAAGGAACAAGTGATAGAATACAGGCTGATTCAGGGGAGGGAGGGAGGGGAATGCATTTAAAAAATTCTGACCAGTGAACGTGCACTACATCAGATCATATCAGACCTCCAAAAAGCAAGTCTGATAAAAAAGCATGTTGGGGAACCAGACATTGTAAAGTTCTGTTTCACACAATGACCACATCTTGGGTAGAAATGACCAGCAGAGAAATGCACCTATTCAGTGTATCTCTGGCAGAACTGCCAGGAGAGAAACCCAGAGGAAGGCAGCAGAGGCAGAACCATCATCTCTCTTTAGTATTGCACACTCCTTGACTAGAATGGGATTACAGAGCACAGAAGACAGCAGGCATCATTTATAACTCACCATATGATCTGTGACAAATGCACCATCCCTCTTAGACCTACAGCCCCACTGTGTACGTCTCCTTACTCTGTAACACAATCCATCACCAGTCCCGTTAAAATGAGTAGGAAACAGTTTGTCAGTTAAGATACTGCAAATGGGAACGAGAAAATTAAAATTTAGCCCCATGTTAATCCCTATTTTTAGGCCACTATGTGCCTCAGTCCTCAGGTTACGTAAGTAACCTCTCTTAACCTGCTAGACAAGTAAAACAGGCTGATTAACAGTTATATTGAGGACAAGAATAGAATTAAAAATTAATTTCAAAAGTTTGCTCAGTTTCAAACAAAGATTTATGCAAATATTGTGTTGGGAAATGATGATGAAAACTTCAACTATAATTTTCTACATTTTATTACTGCCATACAGTTTTGCTTAGTGACCAGAGAAAACATACAATAATATT
>JANIJG010020487.1:0-59577 GCA_024611175.1 Megaceryle torquata
GTTGTTGGGTTTTTTGGTGTGTTTTTTTATTATGTTTATTTTTATTTTTAATTGTATTTTTAAAGAAAAATTTGTTTATGCCAATGTTACTAAAAAATATAAATCTTTTTACATTTTGGGTAAGTTGGAAATTTAAAATACCAACCAGCTCTATATATGAATACAGGAATAATGTAAAGCAAAAGTGAACAATCAGTAGAATTTAGGCAGCTTGTATAAAGAATTAAACAAATAATTATGAGGGAAGTTTATGTGCATAAATCAAAATACACACATGCATAATTGCAATCACTGCATTTGTATAGTGGTGAGATAGTAATTCTAAATACATTTATTTGTCTTCCCAGAAATTAAGTAAATTAGTCAAAAATATATCTTTCACATTAAATTTACATGTGTAAAGTTTTATTAATGAAAATAAAACATTTATCTGACAGTGACCATACACCTAGATATGGCAGCTTGCCATTTCAAAATAACCATGCTTTTTATCACATGAAGTATGCGATCACATGCCACTTACTGCTTTTCAAATTTGGTATTTGTCGTATTACAGCCTTGCAGCAATTCCTCGACCACTATTTCAAGAGTTGCTGGGCACATTCAATACAGGGTAGAATTTGTTCATCTGTAACAACTGCTAAAATTGCTGCATGAGATTAAAAGTATAAACTAGTTTGTAATTATAATAGATAAAAAAGTTATCTCAAATTTATACAATGGAATAAAGGGCGATGGTTAGAATTATTTATCCTGTCTGAGTACTAATTTGTTTACATATGTGATTGCTACATATTAATGTGATTTTGATTCAAGTAGACTAACTGAACGATTTCCAAACAATGGATTGTAAATAAGGTTTTTAATTGCTATTGTCATTTTACCATAGGTGTCTTGTAAGTAGATCAATGATGGTTCAGCAGCGAACATAAAATGTCAAGATAATATAATTGACCGGTGTAAAGAAAGCAATTTGAAACTGAGTTCTTTGATGTAATGACGTTTTAGACAAAAATAATTTTATTCAATGAACTTTAGACAGCAAAGATGCAGGTGGTCTTGATACGGGTTCATTTTATGGCTGATTGGGGAAAGAATCTTGTTAAAGCTGTTAAGCAGAGTAATGTTTTTTTAATATGCTAGATTTTTTTATAAATCTATGTTTTACAGTAATAACACAGGAGTGCTAATGAAACCAAGCTTGGTTTTCTCTTGGATCTTCCTAGCAATATTTAATATGCTATACACCCTACCATCTGGAGGATTAGAAGTGCCTTTTAGGACCAATATTCCTGTATGATGCACATTGAGATCCATAATCTATTTAAAATGACAGCGAAATACTTTGTTCCCATACTCCATAAGATAAATTTAACTGATAAAATTGCACCTAGTCAAGACAGTTAATGACAGGTTGGACTACTTTGATTTTATTTTTCCTGTTACAGGTGAAAATCAAAGCATTTTGGTTTTGCTTGTTCTTTTTGTCTATTTTTTTAACATGAGATATTTAAATTTTTATGAAACCATAGCTTAGCCTATGCTGGAAAAGGTTAATGTGTCTATCTATTATGAGGCCATGTCAGGCAAGTCCTGCTAGTGAACAGTCAAATAATTTATTTGCAGATATAAGTCCTATTCCTGGTATCATATTCCAAATGCAATATGGTTGGTTGGAGGTGTTTTTTGTTTGTTTGTATTCTTTATAGCTATATTCATGCCAACAATTTCAGCAGCACAGAAATTACTTCTGCAGAACTTGTTTCTAATGTAGACCCAACTAGTGTGTTATCCAGACTCTAAGCACTTTCTGGTACAGTGACTTTGTGATATTAGTGTTGTTTCCCGTCTGCAGCATGGCCTATTTCACAAATGAAATAAATTTTGATTAAGCTTAAATGCTGTGTAAGTTTAAGATTAGATAAGGCATATGGTGCTTTTTAGGAGTAGTATTGCAATTTGTACTTGAATAGTCATGGTGTCAAACTAAAGCTATTTTTGTATAGTATTCTGCTCTTAATGCAAACATTTACTTCTGTATGTGATGTTGCATTATGCAATCCCTTGATATAAATGAATATTAATATTTTCCAATTTTTTATGGACTACATCTGTTTTATCTACCATAAAAACTGTGGTTTTTCTTTTCCTAACTGTTTTTGTAATTTTAAAATAATCTTTGTTTTCAAAATTCTTAAGGTAGAATTCACATCAAAAGGTAATTACAAATAATGTCACTTCTCTGTTAACAGCGCCTGTCAAATGGATCCATAGACTCAAATGATGAAGCCAGTCAAGTTGTTGAGCTTCAGGAACTACTGGAAAAGCAGAACTATGAAATGGCTCAAATGAAGGAGCGTTTGGCTGCACTGTCTTCCCGAGTGGGAGAGGTAGAGCAGGAAGCAGAGACTGCCAGAAAGGAGCTCATTAAAACAGAAGAAATGAACAGTAAATATCAGAGAGACATTAGAGAGGTGAGTTCACCATAGACACCTGCCGTTTCTTGACTGTTCCTGTGATACTCACTACAAACTGATAAAGGCCAATTAATACGGGCAGCAAAAGCTGAGCACTCATAAAACTCCTTCTATATAGGAAATGCAAAATTTACATTAAGAAATAGTACTAGAAATCTGTTTATAAAATCATAATAATAAATGTGGTGTGTACATATGCAACTTTAATAGGAGAAAGGTCAACTCCTTTGTGGTTTAGAATGACTAGAGTGCATTCTGGCAAATTTTCAGCTATTTAAAGTTTTTAAGATGAACTCTGTTAAATAGAAATGCTGGTCTTGTAGATAGTCTAAAGTACACTGTTTTTTAAAATGGTGTCATTTTTATAATGAATTATACTTTATTCATGTGTGTTAACTTCATTACCCCCGATATAATACTCTGTTCCTTTCTCTCAATAAATGGAAATATGATTAAATTTTTCTTTTCTTCCTCCTTTTAAATTTGTATTGCTTTTCAGTACTCTTAGAGTGGATACTTTCACAAGTATTCTTCTACATGGATGCTCTCAGTGTGTAGACAGTTGACTTCTAGAATCTATTTTAGTATTTTGAAATTAGAGTAGTTATCTTTCTGTTACACTGATTCCTACAATAACAATATTTATTTAGTACGGTTTAACATTTGTGTGTGTGTGTATATGTATTTGTTTGTATATATTTAACCTGCTATTTCTAGTATGCTGGAGGAAATGTTCCTTCAGAACTTCTGATGCCTGACACAGCTTCAGTGTGTCTCCACATCTTTTTACTCTGCCTGTTTTAAGTATTGTATCATTTTTATCTGGTTACAAAGAATAGTTTGCACTGATATGTATCTCCTTTTCCACCACTGCTACATTATATCACTAGAGGTCTCTCATATCTCCACTCCCATTTACTTTTTGACAAATATTGCTGTCTTGGGGACACTTGATTGCCACTTGCTGTTTCTATTTTACGCCTCATACCAGTTACAGGCTTATTTGCTTTCAGCTTTTCACTTCCTAAACAAAGTAACCATTAATACTTTGCATGTAGAATAATTACCGAATGTCAGTGCAGAATCCGCTGCAAAAGGTATCTGTAAAGCTGGAAGTTCCTGTCTTTGTTATTTCATACTGCCACAAGAGCTAGTCTTCTCAATGCAGAAAATTAAATGCCTGCAACAAGAGGGATAGGTTAGTATTGTGTAGCTTGGCTAAATTAATGGATTATTTTTTTCTCAGTGTTTTTAATGAATTACATACATAATTATATATCTGGTTGGATTTGGGTTTGTTGGTTTTTTTTTTGTTTGTGTCTGTCATCCGTCGTGTCCCCCCCCCAGCTATATGCAAAAGGATTACTTGGATATTGTCCCATTTAGGACTAGCTGTTTAGCTCCATTTATATATTCATTGTGTCTTGTAAAATAATCTCACTTACTTCAACATTGCTTTCACAATGTAATATGACAAAAACAGCAAGGCATGTTCGTCAGTAAATATTTTCATTGTGAAAGATTCTGTGGCCTCATATAAGTCTTCTCAAGAACCTGATACAAGTTTAAAACCAATAACATTCTGTTTTCATTAAAAGTAATTGAAGAGAAAGAAGCAATGTAATAGACAGAATAATGAATGAGCTATCTAAATTACAGCTGTTGATTTCAGTGAGGCCATCTGAATAAAAACAGCTCAAGATTTTAAAGAGATAGCTATCCAAGGAGATAGCGATCCATAATCTGTATGAATAACACACCCATAGCTTATGGTTATGTTTTGTATCCAACATTGTAGTCACTTGCTTTCCTGAAAGTTTAGAACATGTGAGCTGTCTGCTACATGTACTTCAACAGAAAATTTTAGCAGGACCCTGGAGTAAAAGTAGAAATGTGCATATACATTTTTTTTCCCACATCACTGCACTGTTTCTACTATTACATAACTATATCAGTTTTTGTTTTCTGATCAAGCCTGCTATTGTTTGAGAAGCAAGCACGTAAACGTGAGCTGTGTTTGCTGTGTTTTTTGCATTGAAGAATACAGACACTGTAAAAGTATACAAAAGGTGAGGATTTTTTCTGTTAGCTCTACTCAAGAGCTGCCACTTTAAATACCACAGTTACAAGAAATCTCAAAGAAAATAAATTCTCTTTAAAACAGGAAAAATACTGCTGAGCATACCTTATATTCCTGTCTCCTTTTAGCATGAAAAATAAACTGGTATAAAATTATGTAGCATTTTAATTGCATGGTTATTGATGGTGTTTTTGTCATGTTAGGCAATGGCACAAAAGGAAGATATGGAAGAAAGAATAACTACACTGGAGAAGCGGTACCTCAGTGCACAGAGAGAATCCACCTCCATACATGACATGAATGATAAGTTGGAAAATGAACTGGCAAACAAGGAAGCCATCCTACGTCAGGTGTAGTATCTGCATTATTCTGTTGATTTCTTCTAACACAATGAAAATAAATGCCAAAAAGGAAGCAGATCTACAGCAGGAGGTTTCCATTAGGTTAATCTATTAGGTTTTTTCAACAGATCAGTCAATTTAAAAAAACCCCCTAAGTTGTTTACCATCTCTAAGCTTCATATCAGCTGCTATCCAACCATGAATACCACAAGAATACCAAATCAATGTGTACATTCAACACTGGAAAATAACTGTGTTTTCCGATAGTGTCTTGCACATAGTCATATCCCCTAAGCAGAGGATTAGTTTTGATTTTTATAGGACAATTTTCTGAATTTTATTTAAAAAACCCAACAAAACAAACGAAAAAACCTCACAACAACAACACTACTAAAATTTAGTATCAGTAATATAAATTCCCTTCTGCAGGAAAAATAAAAAATTACATTCAACATATTCTCATGATTTCACATATTATTAGTATGTAAATAAAAGAAGTGAATATGTTTTAAAAGCTTCATGATTCTGCAGTTTGCTTTCATGGTACTTTGTTTCCACAGTGATTCCAAAAGTTGAAGTGTAAAGTGAACAAAAAACTATGGTTTGTAATTTGAAAAATACCATGTGGCCTGAAAGCTAACATGAAGTTGATATTATTCCAGCTGTAAAATGTTAAATTGCTCCTCAGACTCAGTGCCAGTCTTCTTTATATATATATTTTTTTTACCTATCATGTCTTTAAACAGTATAAAATGATAGATGGGAAAAAAAACCTGTATGATCTTGTAATCTCTGCTTCTATGATTGTATGCAGATATATTTACACACACATGTATTCATCCCTCTGTATGTGTGTATATATATGTACATGACTACTACTTCAGGAAGTTAAAGCATCAGAACTCAAACTGTCCGGCTTCTGCCAACTTCCTTTGACTATTTTGAGAGGTATCTTCAATTGTTAGGAAAAAAAAAACACCACCCAACAATGGCAAAGTAAGGTACATCCATCTGAGTTTTTATGGCTTCAACATAAGTCATGCTGTGCTACAAAGATTTACCTACTCAAAGCAGTGATCAATAGAACTAGGCTTAGAATATACATGGGCAGACTTAAAGTTGATTTGTAGCGTTGTGATGTGAAAAGCCTACCTTTTCATGCTTTTGAAAGATTAAAAAAGAATGTAAAATCACACTCCTTTTTCATCATGTCTTCTATTATCTGGAATGAACAGGACAGCAGGAAACACTTACCAAGCCATTAAAAAATTCTTAATCATGTGGTGCATCTCAGTAGGCTAGAAAATATTGCAGTTATCAAAAGTCCTCCTCTTTCTCTTTAGTGGTTTTCTGTAAAATGAGACATAATTGTAGGCTCACAATGAACAATATAACTCCAACCTTAAGCTAATAGTAACCAAGTTATGTTCTTGAATTAAATATTAGTTTTCACATTTTCTAATATATGACTGGCATTTGTTCAGAATCTTTGCTGGAAATCCTAACTTTTTGGAATTGTACTTGTTTCCCATTTTAGATCATATATAACTTTTCTGTGAGATGTGCTCAGTATTTCCATTTGAAAATTCTTATTTTATTGGCACCTACACTTTTTTATTTTGCTTACATAAACAACACAATGATTAGAGGAGCTTTTTTTTGTTCATCTTCATTAGTGCCATTTTACAACTCCTTTTCTTTGCCTTCTTATAACAATATGTAATTTGAGAGTCAAGGATCACAAGACTGGCAGCCTACTTTTTTCCATGCTTGAGTTAATACCTTTCCAACAAGCTCTCCCACACTGTGGAGTATTTATGCCTAAGTAGTGAATTTTGATCACTTCCCTGATACCTAAGAAATTGAAGGAAAATCTTACTTCCGATTATATTTTTATACCTGTTTATGTTTGACCTTCAGTTGGAAGACAAAAACAGACAGCTGCAAGAGCGTCTAGAGCTGGCTGAGCAGAAGCTGCAGCAGACGATGAGGAAGGCTGAAACCTTGCCCGAAGTGGAGGCTGAACTAGCTCAGAGAATTGCAGCTCTGACTAAGGTACTGCCCTGAGAAATAGGTTCACTTCAGAAGCCCCTTTGTTTAACATTGATTTGCATCCTGATTCCTCACTTCAAGGACAAAACAAAAATCATATCAAGCTGATTTGAAAGAAGAAAACATTTCCTGATATGCGCCACAATTTTAACCAGGAATTGTCTCAATGCCGTGTTTGTAATTCTTAGCTTTTCAGTAGTAGGAGAAGTAGAGATCTGTAAGTTAGCATAGACTGTATATGCAAAGGACCCATACATTTCCAATACTTGTATTACCCTCAGAGGATTCATTTTACTGTGTAAGAGTTGCTAATTTAAGGGGAGAGGGGTAGAGGGGTATCCCATTCCTACACTCACTTAGTTCTTCTGGATGTTTTCATACATTATATACATTAAACAACAATTCTTTTCATTCCAATAAGTGCTATAAAATCAAATTTTTGTGGCACCTGGGATCACTTGTACAACACAAATGAAGACAGCTTGCAGTACATACTTAACAAGGGTTGTTTTGAATGATTTATTTGTCTCATATATCAGACTAGTCCTCCTGAGAGGACTTCAAACTGTTTTTTCTGTTGAATTTATCATATGGCAGCTTTATTGCAGAAAAATAAGATGACAAAAAAAGAATTTCAGTAGCTTGTACTTTCAGGTGTACATGTAGTGAATACTATAGCTTGAATATTATCAGCTTCATATAATGACATATGTTTATTCTTAGTCTCTTAAAATCAGAAAGAAAAAATGCATTTAAGAGATTGTATTACATATCTTTCTGATTTATCTAAGCTTTCCTTTCCTATTGCCAAGGAATGTTTCTAGCTATTTATGTGCCTAGCTATTTTAAAATTTTATGGATTTTTTTTTTCAGTTCTCATGGTTTTCCAAGTGAAGCCTTAAGTATTGAGCAGCTCAATAATAAACTCTATTTTTAAAATAATTCAGTTAAGTAGAAAGAGAGAGAGGCTTGGGGGGATTTGGGTTGTTGTTTTGGGTTGGTTTGGGTTTTTTGTTTTGTTATTTTGGGGGGGTTATTAAGTCAAGATTATAATTCAGTAATTAATATTTTAGGTCTGTATGAATAGGTGGGAATCTGAAAGAGAGATGGAAAATGAGGGGGAGAAGAATCAGCAAAATCAGAGCTACATTAAATATGAAACGAATACAATTTTGTTTAAATAAAAAGTCAGGTGCACATAAGAGCAATCCCTTGGCATTTTAACATTGTTTTTCCAGTTGTTTCTGATTCAACAAATAATCACATATTCTAATGCCCTCAGTAGCTTTAAAATATTGTTTTCTATTTTAAGAGGATTTTTCCTGAATAATTTCTCCAGCAATTAGGCACCAGTAAGTATTTTGCAGTCTCAAGCATGTCTTTTCTTGCAACTGCATTTTTCCTTGAACATATATTAATGGCAAATATTGTAAGAAGAAATCCCATTCCAACCATGCAGAGCACTCAGGGACTTCCATGAGATACTGTTGTTATTGTGACCATAAAGCTACAGTATGCATCTCCGTTTGTCTTCTTACATTATTTCATGGGACGTGGTTAGAGAGCTGTGAACAGAGCTGACCCTCCACCACATTTCACCTTGATGTACTTTATCAAAGTTTTTTCCAGGTGGGAAACTATAAACTATATTAGACTGTGATGCCAGTTCTGTTCATTTCTCTGTGATTACATGAAAAGCTGAATACATTTATTTTATTAAAAACTGTACTTAGAATACATGACATGAAAAAGAACATCAGAATTTGGTCAATAGGCCAAATGACTCTGTGTTTTGTATATCTTGTATACAGTGTCTTTACAAACTATAAAGCTTATTAAAGTCCAGTATGTTTCATGGATCACATTCGCCAGAATGGTTGAGGTATCCACTGTAGCTTACTTAAGTAGTTTTAAATTAGCTAACTGGTATACTGTTAACACACTAGCTATTCAATGTAAGCTGCAAGACCTAATTAAGGGCCTGAATAATTCTTAGTTAATTTTGCCTTTGAGTTTTGGGCCAGCATACATATTGTCAGTAGGGCTCAAACTATCTGGCTTCAGACTACCTTCAGTCTGCCTACCTAAGATGTGGTCACTGCATGTCTGTGTATGCTAAGTAAAAGATGAGCCCCCTGAATCAGCTAATCTTTCTGCATTGCAAAAAAGTCAAACTGATTCTCCTTTCTTTTGTACTACCTCATTGAAAGTGGCTTCTCTGAGATTAATCATGGGTAACAATCATGTGAAAGAGGTGAGTTAAGCCTAATACGTTTTACGTGTTTTTTTAAAGGAAAGTAGTATGAGGTAACTGGGCACCATGACTGCTGCGGGTAAAATGTAAGATTCATTATTTACGTGTGGAGCTAAAACAGAACATACATGTTCTGGATTTGTATGTGATTTTTTTTTTTTCCCCTCTCCCCCCCTCAAGTTTAAAATATGCATGTTACAGTTCTGCATTAAATTTATGATACTCTTCTTCATAATAAAATTGGGCTGGGATTCTGCGAAAGCAGGATGTAGAATAAGATCCTTCTATGGTGTCAGCTTTTAAAACAAGTTGGTTTACTTTTTATATTTATATGGGCTAGTGAATGTCTTTTGCTACTTTTCCATGCCCAAACTAGTTCATAAGGAGTGAACTTTCAAAAGTTTGGACTATACAGTGAATTCAGATAAGTACCCATAAATTTACCTGAATCGTTTGAACTTTTCTTTGGCTTTGTTTTCACTGTGTTCTGCCGATCGGGTGAGCAACTAGAGGGTTAGCCAGCCTGTAGCAGACTAACCTGGAACAGCATGATCCCCTGTACTGTGCTGTTCTGCCTGGCTGTTACACTGGTATCGGTCTGGTCATGACAAGTAGCACAGCTCCCAGCATGTATCCCAAGATTTAGATTGCTGTGACTCATTCAACCACCTTGTACTCTCTCACAGCATTGGTGGTTTTGCCTGCCCTGGAGAAGAGACCGTTGGTAGTAGAAAGAGCCTCCCTCCGATATTAACTAAACCTTTCTTTATCCTGTTAAGATGTTTATTTTCCTCAGAAGGGACAGACATTGGAGCATCGAGAATCTTCAGATGGTTAGTCTGTCAAACACAGTTTCTTCTTCCGTGTATTCAAAGAGGGGTCTAGTGGAGACAACCAGCATCCACCTACTTCTATTCACCCACTCCCACTAGCTGTCACTCTCCCCTTTGGATGCTTGTGCAGCAGAGGTACCACGTCGCTTCTCTGATCACAAGACAGCAGTCAGCATTTTATTCCATCATTCCTGTATGCAGAAATACCAGTGGTGCTTTTTAGCTGCATTAGAGAAGCACTGAGACAGAGAATAGGAAACCATAATCATAATAAACCACATTTAGTATAGTAGCACCTTCTGTTTATTTTAAAGATGATAAGAAATTACTTGAAAGTTGGAGGCAAGTAGGACACAATGCTTGTTTTGTGACAATGTGGGGATTTGGTTTGCACTAAGTAGGGAAGAAGTTCCAAGAAAGTGAAAGGAGGCTGTCTGCAGTGGAAAGGTTGCAAAGTGAGGGAAGAAGTTCTCTTGCAAGAAGTTGATGAGGTTGAGATAGAAACCTCTCTGAGAACAAGTGAGAGAGAGAAGATGATATGTTTTCTGGAGAAAGAAGTTGATAAAGCTTCTTCTGGAGAAAAAAAAAATCCTAAGAAAACTTCATGTTTACAGTATGTTCCTGTCTTCTCAAACCACCCCTCTTCTCGTGCTTCCTTTTACACAGAAGGTTTTGTCCTGATAGGAGGAAGAAATGAAAGAAAGAAGTTTGACAGAACTAAATGGAAGTTGTTACTAAACTAAACTGAAGGAAGGGCAAGAATGTGTGGATATCTAGTTACTGAAAGATTTGGTTTCAGAAAAAGGTGTGACTTAAAGCAACATATTTTGTCACATTTGTAAAAGTTGAGAAGTAAGGATGTGAACAAGTAGCTGAAAACTTTGTGAGCTGTTGTTATTCGGTCACCATGATCAGTTCTTTTCACCTTCAGTTGCATAGCTCAATGCAAGAATGCATTCTTTCTTCCTGAATAGCTCACTCATTCAAAGGATAGCCAAAGGAACATCTGCCATGAGAAGCCAGTAGAAAATCTGGAGTCAGCAGGTGTGCAAAAGTCCAGGTCTCAAAAGTGTGGAAATTGGCTTGTACCATTAGAAAAGCTTAGATTTGTTCCTGCAGCTCAGCATGAGGCAAAAAAGTTGTAGCACCTGTACTGTACAGATACTTTCCACTTCTGAAATTAGATTTTTTTTTTTTTTTTAACTAAGATGCAAAGACCTAGAAAATGTGCAGTGCCAACAGTAACAGATGATGTGGAAGCAACATTTTTTTTGTGGGCGCATTAACAGCAGGAGCAGCAGCAGAGTTTTAACAGGGTTAGAGAGAAATAATATAAACTTCTTTGGTATTCCCTAAAATTTCCGTGTCTGTTACTGGCTTATACTGGCTACTTCTTTGCCATTTCATAGCATATAGCATGCAAAGTGAGCATTAAGACTCATGCTGGTATCTCGAAGGAGTCAGACGTTGTTAGGTTTTGTCCATGTATTTTTAATCCAGTCTAAACTGCAGTTTCACAGATCTATTTATAACCGAGTGTGCTGACTAAATGCTTTAAATGCTAGTTGCTGAATACCACACCATGTGTCTTAACTAATCCTCCTGTACAGAGTACTAGTGAACACGCACGCAAGTCATATACTAAAAAGAAGCATGTAGGTTAAGGTCTGCCAAGCAGGTAGTCGCTCAAGTTCCTCTTTAGAAAGTTTTTAATTCATTTAACTCTTAGCAAAGTAAGTTGGAAGAAATCCAATTTCTGTCTCAGGTGTATCTAAAATTCTGCTATGGGAATGTGACTAACATTGGTTTCTCAGCCCCTGCCTTGTTCCTCAAACCACAAGGCAGAGGTGGAGACATTCAATATTTTTATGGTAGACTCCTTAGTCTCACAAAGAGCCTATTCCAGTGGAAATGTCTGGGGCTGGCAAACACACATGTACACTAAAAAAGTGTAGCTGCCACAGGCATGGCAAACTTAACACTATGGCCTGGGGTAGTCTGTGCAGGAGGCTTTTGCAAATCCCAGAGGAAGTAACTGAGTTACTAGGTCTTTTTATCTGGAAGGGTCTCTTTGAGACCTAGGCTGGGGCATTTCTCAGTGTAAAGGGCAGTGAGAGGTGTTGAAACCCTCATTTTGGGACTATGTTCCAACTAGGCACACTAGAAGATAGAGGGGCTTCACTTTCCTTCTGCAGCTCTTTGTCTATAGGTGCGCTTCTGCAAGTGAGACAAAAAGGGAGTATGTATATGTGCTTCTGCCTGCCTACCCCTTATAGAAGACACCCTTTTGATTTCTGTCCCAGCTGCAGAGGCTGCTCATACATTTGTCATGTAAAAACCAGTAGTTAAAGTCCCTATGTAGCATTGGAGCCCAGGGTGGTTACTAAGGGTAGTACATTTGTGCTTATTCTCTGCCAGATAAGAAGAAGAGCATGATTGTTTAATGTCTCAGTTACAAAATATTTTGTTTCTTTTAGAGTGATACAAAACAACACTTCAGGAACAAACAAATTAAATGCACACAGATAAAGGAAACATAAAATATTTGAATACCTTTTAAGTGTTAGGAATTATGACATTTATTTTGATTCTAAGGCATATTGAATTTTAATTGATTTTAACGTCTTTTTATTCTACCAAAGAGATGGGAAGGGAAAAGAATGTGGAGATCATCTTTGTTTCTTTTATGCTGGAAAACAAAGTACAGGTTTTCCCAGCCACATTCAGGAAGATTTTTTAACAAAGGTGTACCTATCAACGTTTTAATATTCTTAGTGAAATAACTGAAAACTATACTGCAAAAATATTTCTGTATATCTTAAACATATACTTTACTGAATTATTAAAGTAGTAGGAAATTTTGAAATAACAGAATTAGATAGCTGTAAGAATCTTAAGAGAACATTGTGTTCTTTCAAGAATGCTTTCTATATAAGAGGTCAGATAACATATGTGATTATGTCAATAATTCTATTCCTCTTCCAAATAATTGTTAAGCCTAATACCACAGTTATTTTATGCATTGAAAACACTGTTTCCTGCTAAGGAATGAGAAATGTTTTGGACTGAATTTTTTTTTTTTTTTCTTTTTTAATAAATGTTAATGATATAACTAGCTAGACTGGCTTCTCAAGGACAGGTCATGACAGACAGCACCATATTTCAGAAGACTTAAATGAGGTTCCCTTTGAACCTAGATATCTTGGTTCAGTTATCTTCATAGTTTGCATTAAACTGCAATTAAGTGTATAGAAGCAGTGAAGATTAAGTAACTTGCTTTTAAAGTTTTCAGTCAGCTAATTGAAGCTTCTAAGTAGTTTAATTTTGTAGGATAACCCCATTGGGTTCTATGTATCCCTCAATGAAAGTGGTTTGAAAAGAGGTAGAATTACTTCAGCCTTCTACATCATCAGTTCAGAGCTTTGATGATTTCAAATCTTCTCCTGAGCCCTGGAGACACATTAATGGAAGGCTTTGAACCAGTAGTACAGCAAGGACTCAGAAAGAGCAAAAGAATATTTTCTTCTGAGGAGGATAAAGCTTTGTCACTTTGTGGAAGGGACAGCACTATCTATTTTCCTGCGATCACAGGGACATAACATTTTTAACCCCATCTTTCTTTAATTGGAGAGGAAACAGTGCATTAGTACTTGTGCTGGAACAAACTAATATGTAAAACTGAAAAAGATAAAGAAAATCATAAAGGGATTGTCACTGATCAAAGTCATAATAAATAGATAAAATAGTTTTAGATAATGAATAAGTTCAAATACATCACAATACATCTATTTCATGATCAGAAACAATAACTGCACTTATTTAATAAGCTTAGTTACAAAGTATACTAACTCCCTTACATTTTTCAAGAATCTGAGTTTTATGACTATACTTAATCTGAAAAGAATAGTAGTGATCTTCAAAGTTAAGCATTATTCTTCTATTTATACAAATTGGGACTTTCTCATATAGATGTCCTATCAAAAGCTGTGGTTCGTGTTTATAAATCACAGGCTTGTTTTCTGTCTGATTGTTTGGTCCTCATAATACTACTGAGTTTAAGTTATGGGTAATTTTAAGTTATGATGTACATCTGGAATTAGCTTAGTATCTATTCCTAATTATTCTGAGAAATCATTAGTAGACAACAGTATGTAAAACAGTCTCACTAAAGTATACATTGTAAAATTAGTATTTCTTGTATTTATTAAAATTTGGTCACCTAAAGATGCATTTCAGGATCTCTTTTTGAGAAGATAAATCTGACAGAGTGGAATAGCATTTGACAAGCATGAGCTCACAACTCAGATTCATCAGTAGCTGTGTCTGTATGCCTTATGCACATTCCTGTTTCCATAGCAACAAATACAATATAGCCTTTCCCTCTTTAAGGACTGGGGTTTTTTTTCTTTTTGAGTGATAACATAGACTTGTTTGATATGACACTAACATGAATATTCATATTTTGCAACAAATTACTTAATTAAGGTCAACTTATGTCAGAAATAGTAATGAATCTTCAGATGGATTACAATTTATATACTCAGTAATGACTTTTCATTCCTATTAATGAATTTTTATTTATAGGTTCTTTTATCTGATGACTTTGATCTTCCAAAGAGATCCACCAGGGTGGATCCTTTCAAAGGGATGAAAACTATATTGTTTATTTGGATGAAAGGGATTATGTAGTGTATTCTAAAATGGAATACTAAACCTTGAGCCTTGTCTCTTTTGACGTTCTTTCTGTTTTCTAGAAATTAGGGAATGTACCATAACATTGCACAGTTCTGTAACTGACTGGTCCATTAATTTAGTGTTTATGCATAGTTTTCATTCCTAGAAAATTATAAAAGACTTATAAAGGGCTTTCTGACATTGGCCTCACAGAGTCCTGTTATGGTGTTTAGTTTGCCATAATTCAAAATAAAACATTAGATTAGACAGTATTGCTTTGAATCCACTCTGTAGTAATATGTCATCAGCCAGCCATCACTAACCTTGAACCTTCATGTGTAGGTTGATAGCTATTTTTATCATTCCATCATTTTCAGTTTCTCCACATCAACTGCATCATATTCACCAAGTATCAGTGTAGTTTATTCCATGTAAAAATCTGTCAGTTAAAAGTATTCAATTTTCAGTCACATTTTTCTTTTAAGCATTCTGTGCTGTGTTCTGTTCAGTGTCAGTGTCTTTAGTTCTGATTTTTCAATTTTGTCCCTCTCCTTTTCCTTGACTTGTTAGTCTGATCCAACCTCTTCTACCTCATCTGATGATTATCAATATGTTATGGAAGCTAAACTACAAGAAATGATCTCCATACGTAGGAAGGTAGTCCTACTGGACTTTACTTTCTATTGCTAAATAGAATCCATCTGATTTGTTTTTATTTTCTTTAACTTTTTTTTTTATTTGTTATTGATAATCAACCATCGTGCAGTTCAGTGCTTCAGGAGCTTACAATTTTACGATGGCAGGTTTGTGTTCAAACCATGCACAGTCTGCATGTTACATTTGGCTGATTTCATTGCTCATAAATAAATCCAATGTTTTGCTGATGCTTGGATGTAACAGGCCTTTGTAGCTGACACATTTCAAGCAATGCTGTTCAGCTGCCTGTTTAAATAAAGTTTATTTTCAGAAAACTGAGTTTGCAGTTAGTAGTAGCTTGCTTTATGTTTTGTTTAAACTTTACTGAGATAAAAACTTATGAAGCCTTGTAAATTACAGAAAGATTCCTTCTATTTTTTTACAGGCAGAAGAAAGACATGGAAACATTGAGGAGCGTATGAGACACTTAGAAGCTCAACTTGAAGAGAAGAATCAGGAACTTCAAAGAGTATGTGTATTGCAGATACCTTCTGTGCACTTTTCTTCTAATTGGTCTATATAACACTACATTATGCACTCCAGCACACAAATCTGTCTACTGGTAAATGTTTTATTTATAGCAGTGTGGCAGCATCTTCCCACTTTACTTAACCATCTTAATATACTAGTTTACATCTAGTTGCAGCATTCAAAGTGTTCTGCTGATAGAAAAATGAATTTGCATTAATCAGTAACTGTAATTACATTTCCTGTGGAATTCCTTTAAATGGCTACACTTACCATATTTTTTAATGATGTAAGTCTGTATTGGTTAATTTTGGACACTACCAACATATCTCTCTATTCTACATTAAAGGCAAGGCAAAGAGAAAAAATGAATGAGGAGCACAACAAAAGATTATCAGATACTGTAGACAGACTTTTGACAGAATCCAATGAGCGTCTGCAGCTACACTTAAAAGAGAGGATGGCAGCACTTGAAGAAAAGGTACAGTGCAAAGAGCAGTATAAAGTTCAGCTTAATAAAGATTCTGCTGTATGAAACATGTTCTAATTTTATCAAGATGGAGGCATCATGCTGATTTTGTATTACCAAATATTACCACAAATATTTCCCTACGTACACATTCAACCCTTAATTTAAGAGTGCACTCAAGCATCTTTCCAGAACACTGTGACCTGGATATGCTGAATATTATGAGTCCACGTTTTACCTGTGTGGAGTCTGATGAAGAGCTTGTAAAGGACCCATGCACAATATGGAATGAGGCAGTGAAAGTGAACAAGAACTGAAGAATGGCCATGTTTCAGATGTGCTGTCATTCCTGTATTTTAACCTGCTCATTTTACCTCACTTCTTCTGGGAAGAGTAAAGCGCTGTCACCACAGGAGGAGCATATATACCCTTGTATAAGGAATGTTATTTACAGGTTTTCCGTGATGTGGGACACAGTGGGCCTGCAAAATACAAACCCCACAACCTTTATATTCACCCTTCTTAATCCCTTGCTCTTCTACGTGTTCACCTTCAGTTTGTTCTGAGGGGAATCTTTCAGTTTTTTTCAGAATATCCTCTCAGAGGATGTTTTATATCATTGAAACAAAATGTCGTATTAAGCAAAAAACAAACCCACCAAAAGAAGAAGCTGGGAGAAATAGTTGTGTAAGAGTGTGACAGTTGCCCAGCTCAAGAAAAATGCAAAGTTTTTGCCGTTCTTGAAAAAATATGGTCCTACATGTTTGGATTATTTCCAGTGTTTAAAATTTCCTACTCAGACTGAAGCATTAAAGGTTTTTGATTTTAAAGTCCAGTCAATCTCAACTTTACTAACTTGTACATGGAAGCTACATGGCTATGATGATATTTGAGATTATATATATTTCTAATTTCTTTCTAATTTCTAGAATGTTTTGATTCAAGAATCTGAAAGTTTCAGAAAAAATCTGGAAGAGTCTTTACATGACAAGGTACTATAAAATATTCTGATATTTTTCTGTTTTTATCAGAAGTTATAGATTAATTATTTGGAAATATGTACATAGTATATTAATTATCCATCTAGCATGTAAAATCTTCCTGGCATCCATGATAATTCCTTTAATCACCCACCTCCCACATGCTTTACTAGCCTTTGAGAGTCTCTATTGTTCTGAGCTAAGTTCATGGTTGAGAGCCTAGCCTCAGGAAGTCAATACTAAAATTCATATTGATTTCACTGGCTCTGGAATTCTTGTTCTATCAGTTTTAATTCTACTAAAGTCTTGTTTAATAGGGTATATGCATTACTGATTGCATTTTCATAGTGAAGAATGTGATTTCCTTGATGTGATGCAATTCTTCTTAACAGGTGCAGTGGCATTATGCTAAATATAGCTGAAAGTGGCCTTTCTTAGTTCATTGCAAATTAACCCTTAATACTGTTTAGTGAATCAGCCAAATTAATTATTAATATTTTTTCAATCCCAAATGTTAGGACTTTGTTTTGACATTGTACTTTCCTTGAGCACAGTAAGATACATAAATGTATCTGCCTTCAGATTCACAGTAGTGTTTTTGTAATATATCAAATCCATTTAAAAGCAGTTCTACAGAATTCAAAAAAACGTAGCTCCATCTGATACTGATCTAATTATATCAACACATCCAAAATCAAGTACCTTGAGAAAAATAACAAAGTAAATATCTGTTCAAATAAATTGTTATTTTCATTATAATCAGGTAACCATGTAGAAAAGCAGTGAGATTGAAGTTCCAAGAAGAAGCTTGTAGTGCTTTAAATAAATAAAATTTTTATAATGTACTACCACAGTGAAGGTGATTCAAATGTTGCAAAATCAGGATCATACTTCACCATCAAGTTAGATGGTGAAAAAGTAATTTCTAAAGCTGTGTCAATTGAAACAGGAAACAAAAGTTTCTATCATTTTGCTACCAGACAATCTAGATCTGAATTATGGATATCAATTTTGTCTGGGTAAATAAGGTATTTTTCCAATGTTATCGCCAACCTAACTTTATTGTTTTAATAGCATGGAAGTGAATAGAGTGGCTAATTCTTTTTCAGTCTGTTTTCTGGCTCGATTGTACATATCATCTCTTGGCAAAGATGAAAAACGTGATATAAAAATCTACATTTGTATCAAAATACTTTTGTAAGATAATGTCTTTATTATATTTATTGATTAATGCTTGTGTAGGAAGTTAAATGAATGGAACACCTCCTCTACTGCTCTGTGCAATTGGAGATGAGTTCTCTTCACACACAACCACATACATCTGTCTGCAGTGCTCCTGAGTTTCGTCTTGGAAGGGTTTATTCACTCCACTTTGAAGAAACTGTTGAAGTTATTTCAGATAGGTGGATGTGGCAGTAGATATTAATAATTTCTAAATGTTCATCCCATATTGTCTCTTAATTTATTTTTAAATTCTTTTATTTAATTTTACGTGTAGATAGAAATTATTTATAGAATCAGAACAGCGCCATTTTCCCTAGTGGTTGTTGTCAGTAGTCCTTTTGTTAGTTGGTTCCAAAATTCCAGTATCTGTGCCACACTGTCATTTTTTGCCAGCAGCAGCTCATACTGGAGTGTAGCTTTATGAAAGCTGTATCTCATAAAATATAAGTAAATGTATTTTGTATCTCATTTCCAGGAAAGACTTGCTGAAGAAATTGAGAAATTGAGATCTGAACTTGATCAAATGAAATTGAGGGCTGGTTCTTTAATTGAACCCACCTTGTCAAGGTAATACTTAGTAAAAAAAGTTTCCTCACTTTGAGTTGAAATAAAACATAAGTGTTAAGCCTTTACAACAGGGATGTGTTCAAAGCACACATAAAAATAGTTATGTATTTCCTTAAAAATGTCTTCTTTTAAAAGACATTTACAAAGAAATTTTAAAATTTCTTTTAAAATAAGTCTGTGCAATGATTATTAGTGTTGCTTTTCACTTTTTTTTTTTTTTCATAGGTAAATGGTCCTTTGTAGCAGTTAGCACTGAAACTAAGTCTTTTGAATTATGGAATGTTTTCAAAAGTATGTCCAAATACCCTTTTTTTTTTTTTTTTTTTACATAAGACTGAAAAATAAAGTTGAATCCATCATTTTTAGTGCTGAAACTGATCAGCATATTTATGGACATAATTATTTATTCTATCATTTATATATGATAATTATCTTTTTTATTAGCAAGAAATAGCACAGCTTTGCTTACTGTGTAGCATAAAACCACAGTTCTTCAGCAAAAGATGATGGCAGTATTCAGAGAGATCTGAAAACATCATAAACAGGATGTTAAACTTTATGCCTCAGACTGGTGGAAAAGCAATATGGGAACAATAGTGAGACAGATACCATAAAAATATCTAATAGCAGCTGAAATGAACTTATAATTCTATAAAGTCCTTTTTGCTGAAAAGTATCCCTCAAATTACATGTGCCATGTCCTCTTTTCACAATAAGTAACATGTCAACTTTTAAAATCTGCCAGCTAAAGCTCATGGACCTAAATTTAGAGCACAGTAATCCATTAAAGTTATTCTTGATGGATATATATTTCTCTACATTGTGGAGAAGTATAAATTGATGAATTTCGGAATGGGATGCTAGCAACTGTTCAAATTTTTGTTCCTTTGGTAGTGTAAGTGTGACTACAGGTACACACAACACTCTTGAAAGCACTTGCAAGGACACAGACTACTGAACTTCTGCAACAAACAGCAGAGATGCTTTTGGAGCAGTCATGCTTGCTGAAGAGCAGCCTTTCTTACTGGGTAGATGAGTATCATCAGCTTGTGCTCTGTAAATAGGAATTTGATTAGGCCTTGTCAAAGGGTTGTTTGAACCTGATAAGCTGTCTAAATGTCTTGGGAATTCAACAGATTCCCATAAAACACTATACTTCCCCTTCCATGACTGACCTTGTGAAGCTACGAGACCCCTCAGGAATAGGGAGCTATCAGCATTAAATCCTTATTGTTCTTCAGCCCATATTCAGTTCTGTTCATATTCTTCAGGAGTGTGTTCTTTCAGCAAAATACCAAAGCTGATTCCAGCCAGAGACTGGAACCTGTGCTGTTTCTTTTTTCCTGCCACAAATCCCAAGCATTATCAATTCTTGGAGCAAAGTTCTGTTACAGCAAATACTATACAAAGGAAATAAAAAAGTCAATACCCTAAAGGGTTTAATATATAACAAATTAGAGACATACACACAAATAAAACATCCAAAATTCCTGAAGTATTATTGTCTAGTGCTGTAGATGAAGGGCTCAGGACATTTGTAGCCCAACTGTTGTCAAGTTTTCTTGACAAAAGTGACTTTTAGAAATTTTTTTTAAAGTAAAATCATATTTTTCCTAATATTATAGAAGTTCCTACCAGGCATGAGAGGAAGCATAAGATAAGATAAACTGATGGTTGTTCAGAAAAGGACATTTATAACAATAGCATGAGCTCTGATGTATGCTTTACCCAGAATCTATGCTCTAAAACTTTTTTCTGTATCTGTGACATTTTAATGTATCTGATTTGAATGCTATGGCACATACTCATATTTCAGGAAGTCCAGTATCTCTTCTTTTTAATTTGTTTTCTTATGGTACTTTTTTTTTTTTTTTAAAAAAAGGAACTTCATAAGCACTTGAAATCCTTGCGTTATTATTTTATATATATCAAAGTACTTATAACATCAGACAGTAGTTACATTTCTTCATACTGTTCTGTATAGAGGCTTTCATGTTTTCCCATGACCTTTTTGCATTTCCCGTTTATTAATAAACAGAAACCACAGTTGTAATATTTTATTTCACTTTTGCTTTATTAAAGTGATGTTTGAAGTTTGAGACCAATGCTTCAATCTTCCCAGTATAAGTATGTTATAACTGAAGCTAAATTCTTCTCAAGGAAAATCAATAAATCTGTATGTTTAGAAACAGACACAGAACTAGAGCTCCTTTATTTAGGAGACTAATGGAAGAATATATATAGATTCAGACTTTAGTAGCCAGTTCTGTTAATTATCCTGAAATTTGCTTGTTCATTCATGTTAAAGTTTTGGACAATAAGTTTTACTATGTGAGTCCTTCATTTTGAAATATCAAAGGTTTTATTTGTCTGGTTTCTTCCTTTATTTTCTTGTATTAGAATTTAAAGTTTTCACTTTTAAATTACATTTTGTGATCTTTGTCATTTATTACGTGATACATAATTTGTTTAAGGGAAAAAAAATATAATTTGTGTTCCTAGACTGAAGGTCGTTGGATTGTTGTTGTTGCTACTGCTGTTACTCTCTGTCTACTTATATGGTTCTTTTTATAGGCCTCACCTTGACACATCAGCAGAACTGAGGTACTCTGTGGGCTCTCTGGTTGACTCCCAGTCTGACTATCGGTCAACTAAAGTGATAAGGCGACCTAGAAGAGGCAGAATGGGAGTACGCAGAGATGAACCAAAGGTTAATCCCCAATTTCTTTTCATGTATTCCCTGATGAGAGGATGGATTTCAGGCTGTTAAGCTTACACTCTGTTTTTCCAGGAAAAAACGAATATACAAACACATCCCCTTAGTCCCCCCCAAAAAAAACAACTCCAAACCAACAAAACAAAACAAAACAAACCCCAACCAACCAACTAAACAAAAAAAAAAAAAAAAAAAAAAAAAAAAAAAAAAAAAAAAAAGAGAGAGAGAGAGAGACAAAACAAAAGAAACAAACAAACAAACAAAAAAAAACCCCAAAAAAACCCTGAACCAAACCAACAGCCCACCAAACATGAAAACCTAACTCAAATAGCAGGGTTTTCTTCTATACTTGCTCAGACAAGAGCACTGGAGCACTGTTGTACTAAAATGAAAGCAAATGTTGAAGTTCAGACATCAAAGTTCAAGTATATTTGACCATCTGTCATCTCTGGATATCTTTTTTTGTAAATTTTCCTGATGCTAATTTTATATATTAGAAATTATATGAAAATACTTTGCATCATCTGCAGTAATATTACAAGTATCAATGGAGAATTCATCACTGAATAAATATTCTTAAATGCTAGTTGTTTTCCCATTTTGTAGAAGTTCAGCTTTGCAGTTGTTTTCTATGGAATAAGCCATACACATCCTAATTCCTGCTCAGGTAAAATCACTTGGCGATCACGAGTGGAATAGGACCCAGCAAATTGGCGTTTTGAGCAGTCATCAATTTGAAAGTGACACTGAAATGTCTGACATTGATGATGATGATAGAGAAACACTTTTCAGCTCCATGGACCTCTTGTCGCCAAGCGGCCATTCCGATGCTCAGACTCTGGCCATGATGCTTCAGGAGCAGCTAGATGCAATCAATAAAGAAATCAGGTATGTAGCCTGAACCAGCTGTGATGCACTTATGGTTACAGCTTCAATCTTCCTTTAGTGCATGAGTTAAGAGATAATTCATAACAACTAGGAAACCATTTGTAAATTTAAAGGATTGATAATGTGTCTGCTTTTCATAGGAGAGTATTGTTTGTGTGAAGATGACAATGGCATCTTCATTTCTTAACCATAGAAATTTATTTTGAAAAATGTTCCAAGTGAAGACATGCTGGGTAGTTGAAGAAAAATATGTTAGAAAGGGCTAACACATGACAGATTTGATAGATCACCATTCACAGTCCTCCTTTCAAGGTCTTTTTCACTGTTCTCCATAACTCCATTGACTCAGTAATGACTTCCTATCAAAAATAGTTTATTTCAGCGCTCTTCATGCTTTCTTCTGGTCATTATTCCTCTATTACATCCAATATAAGCCATGTTTTCTAAGACATGGTTTTGATTTTTTTTTTTTTTTATGGAGTCATAGAGCATGATTTTTCATGCTCCAGGTTGGATTGTGGTGCTTGGAAATAGATGGTGAATTGAATGCATCTTAATAATTTCTGTGCAAATTTAGTGCAGTGGTAGAAAATTCAATAATGCATTTTAATAAGTGAATTTTATAAATTAAACTATATTTTAGGCTTAGACCATTTCCATGTGTTTTTAAGGAAGGGTAATTTTAACATCCTCTCATTAGTGACTATTTCTCTGGAAGGAGATGTTACTAAATGTATTAGTGACTTTCTGGTAGTACTATAGACAGAAAGACTGTGCTTGGAAATAGAATCAAAACCAGATTACCTTTTGCCAGATCTCAGTGTTTCTCTGAGCAAGGTAACTTTAAAGGGAGAAGCATATACTAAATTTGAATAACTTCTCTGTTCAGGGGAAGACTTTTCATTATAGATCTACAGTTTTGCATTTTCAGTAATCCCAGAATTTTTTTGTTCAGATAGGATCTCACTGCTGTTTTCTCAAAACCTGTTATTTCACCTGTCAAGACAGAGACAAGAGATAGGTAAATCTCCTTAAAACAATGTATGTAAAGCAGAGATCCTTATCCACATTTTCTGTTATTACAAAGTCAGCACTGTGACCAATTCAGGAAGCTGTAGATGTTGAAAATACTATAATTTTCATAATTTAAGAAGTAATTATGTAATACAGTATTAAGATTTTTGCAAGAAATTGTACCTGCAGGTGACATAGTGGGATATTACTTGTGCCATCCTGAATCAGATCACGGTTTTACTTAATACAGGATCTTAGATGTTAGGTACAGTTTTATCTTAAAAATGAAAGGAGTATGCAGATTTTATATAGCCATTTTTGCTGGACATCCACTGAGAGTAGTTTATTTCCCCTACTGCTAAGCTTATACTGATGTATAAGCTTTCATTACCATCACCACATCAACTCCTTTTGTAATTTTGGGTTTTTTTTTATATTTCAGGAAAAAAATGGTTCTACAAGTATAGTCTTACAAACTGTACTGCATTTCACATTTAATTGATTTGTTGGGGTTTTTCTTGTGACAAACACTATAAGGTTTTATCAAATGGTTGGACTAAAAACGTATTTTGCCCTAGATTTGTTATATTATACAAGGTGATTCAGTATTTGGGTTATTAGAATAACAAAGACTGTTATGATTTATTTCCAAAATATTATTTTCCTTTAAGTTACTACCATGCCTCATGTAAGAAAGACCTGTAGATATTTGACAGAATTTTTGAAATGGGTGTTAAAGAAGATTTATCAGAGCACAGGAGTGTGTAGGTTTCTATTTTCAATGTAGTATGGTTTCATTTATTGTACATACTTCATTTCACTCAGAAGAGGCTGGTTCGTAATTTCAGCCTCCACAAACTTAATATTCTCACATTTAATCTTGATCCTTCATGTTTTTTCCTCATTTTCACATATAAAAAAAAGACTCCTTTTTACACCAGTTTATGGGAAAAGGACTTCTCAAGAAAATCAAATCAACAATCAAAATTAAAATGAGAACTAAAGAACCCAGTGGAAGCATCTTATTGAGGCTATATATGATTAAAAACCATCTTTGTTGCCAACAAGAGATCTATTTTAATGAAATTCACTTTAAAACATAATGCTTTAGAAACAGCTGTTATTTTTTCATCAGTTTGTAGGGATGAATTTGTAGGGCCACAAGGATGATGAGGAGCTTGGAACACCTCTCCTATGAGGATAGGCTGAGGGAGCTGGGATTGTTCAGCCTTTAGAAGAGAAGGTGCAGGGGAGACCTAATCAACCTTCCAGTACCTGAAGGGAGCTTATAGAAAGGCTGGAGAGGGCCTGTTTACAAAGGCCTGCAGTGAAACAATGAAGGGCAATGGTTTTAAATTAGAAAAGGGTGGATTTAGATTACACATAAGGAAGAAGTTCTTTACCACAAGGGTGGTAGAACACTGGAACAAGTTGCCCAGGGAGGTAGTTGAGGCTCCATCCCTGGAGACATTCAAGGTGAAGCTTCACAAGGCTCTGAGCAACCTGCTCTAGTTGAAGATGTCCCTGCTGTTGGCAGGGTGGTTGGACTAGATGACCTCTAGAGGTCCCTTCCAACCCAGACATTTCTATGATTCTATTAAATGGGCAAATTTTTTTGTACGTTCTCTTGTTTTATTAATATGAATTATTTTAGCAATTCCCTTCTTAAAAGCCCAGTTTCATTTGACTTTAAATTTGTGTTTGTGCTTTAGCAATAGAAAATCAGATGAAGCCAACTTCAGACTGGAATTAGTTTTCTATTGTAAATCGGATTGTTAACATCCCTCCTCCATACTGTCTCCTTTGCAAAAGAACCATCTTCCTGAAACATCATACATCAAGTCTTGTTGTTGGGCAGATTCTTCAAACAGGTTTTGAGGATGGAGGAATTAAGAAAAACAAATTAAAATATTATTAAAAAATACTCTTTTCAATGTTATTTTAGAGCTGGTCTATGATATTCATCTTTGTTTTCTTTAACTTTCAAATCTCATTTGAAAAGAAACTTTTAGTTTTGCTTTTGGGGTATGCAGGGACAAATACAATCATATTCTTCTTTTATTTAATGAGGTTAATTCAAGAAGAGAAAGAGTCGACAGAACTGCGTGCAGAAGAGATAGAGAACAGAGTGGCCAGCGTGAGTCTGGAAGGCTTAAATCTAGCTAGAGTCCACCAAGGTACATCTATTACTGGCTCAGTGACAGCATCGTCACTTGCAAGCTCATCTCCTCCCAGCGGACACTCAACTCCTAAACTTACCCCTCGCAGTCCAGCCAGGGAGATGGACAGAATGGGGGTTATGACACTGGTAAGAAATTTTGTCATGCTGGGTTTAGGGGTGATATTTCTAGTATTAAATACTTCATCTTTTAACTGTATGAATAGCTCATCTCTCTGATTCTATATTCACCTCTTCATCATGCATACAAATAGTTGATACCCTGTAATTTGTGTGGGTTTGGGTTTTGTTATTGTGATTTTGAACATTACACGATTCACCAGGGACATAATGAGCTGAGGACCAAGGCATCCCCACTCTGCTGATCTATGCATACAGGAAGGAGAATAGAATATGTGTAACCCCATATGTATTTGCTATTTCTCTGATGATCATAATGTCACCAATGTCCCATTGTAGTCCTTTCCGGGGAAGCAGCAGGACCAGCTTCCTACGGTGCCTCTCAGCAGAGGGAAAATGAGCCTTGATCTCAATCAGAAAGCAAAAATTAACTCTCCTAGCTGAGATGATTGCGAAGAACAGCTGGGAGTGGAGTCTTGCTGTTCATTCTGTTCAGCTGGGAATAGAGACGTTTGTCTAACATCATCTAGCTGAGTACTCCCTTTTCCCGGGAACTGACAACTACTTGCATCCACCTCTACCCCTCCCAGTATAGGATGGGGTTTGCTGGCTTCTTGGGAACTGAAGACAGCAGAGGGAAAATCAGGGCTGGCAGTTGTGGCAGACTGCAGCACTGATTCTTTGCAACCCCCAGTTCCAACTGCTGAATAGCAGAAATGAAAATGTTGCTGGCACAGACTGTTGTGGAGGAGCTGGGTGTGCAGGCTGCCATGGTGCCACCCACTTCACCAAAGGAACACCTTCCCAAATACAGTTTGCCTCCATTTCACCAGACGTTTAAACTAAGCAATCTTGCTACAAATAAATGGCAATGGTTAAACAAACCTTAAAGCAGATACCTGCACTGCCAGCTTGCCATGATTTGGACAAAGTAGCTTTGGGTTCAGTAGGTTCATCAGATTCAAATACAAAATGACAGTATGGCCTCTGCACTTCAGGTTGACATGGCCTCACTGGCATCCAGCTCTAGCTGTGCTAAAGCTCAGATGGATATGTCTGTGTGAATTGTAGCTAAAATCTTGACATACCATAAGCTCTAGAAGTAGCACCCCACTGTGTGTTCAGCAGCACAACTCATAACTTTGCTAACCCTTATCAATCTTTTCAGGAAATTCTGCCCTGCACTGTTTCAGCAGCAGTTCAGTGTTGAGTATTTCCTCCTTACTGGCTGGGGAGAGACACAGCAGGCAATCAGACATCCTCTACATGGAAACTTTGAGTTGGGAAGAATTCTGTTGAGGTCTAGACTATAAAGCCTAGATTACCAAATGATCCTGTAGGGTTTGACTGAAGAAGCAGTAATGGATTAGTTTCCACAGCAGTAAATAAATTCTGCAGAGTATCTTCAGCTTTCCTTGATGGAGACATCTACAAAATAAAAAAGAAAGGGGGTTGCACAAGACACATTCTAGTGGCCTTCTACTGGGAAACAATGCTGTAATACAGATGTGTGAATTTGTGTCTATTGACTGAAAATGACAGTCACTTTGATATGGGATAACTGAAGAGAAAGACCCCTTTTTCAGACATGATGTTATTTTGTGTTTATACTTGGTGAGACACCAATACATTTGTAATATTAGATGAAACTTAAAGAAATAAATCTGTACTGGGGGTAGTGGAATGATTTATATGAAAACTCCAAAAAGAAGTGCTACTAAAAGCTTGCAATGTCCTGTTCTTTGCTAAGCTTATGAAAATGAAGGAGATTATAACTTTAGAAAAAATAACTGCTTTACCAGAAAGTCATAATTGTCAGGGCTTATCTTGTGTTGTGACACCAAGTGTATAATTAGTATATAACATGGATAGTAGTAAATTAATGAAATCTCTATTTGCCACTTCTGAATGTGAAAATAAAAAATGTGTTGCATTTTCTTAGGCTCAAGTAATTAATCATTCTCTTTTGTTGTTGTTGCTTTTGTTACCAATCTAAGCCAAGCGACCTAAGGAAACACCGGAGAAAGGTATGATACTGGCTATTTTTTTAAGTTTGGGAGAGCACATTTATCATATTCCTCTGGATTAAGACAACTGGGTTCCTTGATAGCCACTGCATCTCCTCCACTGTTTTACACCTGATTCCTGAACATCATTTTAATCCTAGCTGGAAATGCTTGCAGGGATCACAGCTAAGCCACAGAATCAAGGCCCACCAGTGATACTCTGGAGTAGTCACCTCTACAACAGAAACTTAAAGGAATACAGTTAAGAAAAAAAAAACATGTCGATGCAAAAAAATTACCTTCAAATGTATTTTGGACATTCTTGCTGGATGAACCAGTGAGATTACTTTAAATCTTCTGGAGCGATATAAAATTGTGTACAGAATTGGCACTGAATATAGGATTTACCTTTACATGAGAGGAGGTGTTATTTAGTATAAATCATTATATGCTGTGACAAAATTCTTTTGTGTTCCTGTTTATTTTCAAGTAACCTTCTGTTAATGAGCTATGGAGACAGTGGTCCTGTGGATGTCTGTACCTTTTCCCTTACATCCTTGAGAAGCTTTGTATACTGTTTAATTCATGAAGCTTTCTCTTGTCTAAGGTTATTTCACATTTAGCCCTTTACTGGATCAACTGTTTGGCATAAATTTCTTCTGCAAGTGTAATCTCTCTTCTTTCGAATATGTACTGCTGCCATATTCAGGCAATTGCTCTTTCCCAATAGCCTCTTTCAAAAATACCAATCCTTACAATTTGCTCAAAAAATTGCACTTGAAACCTTACATGCTTCAGTTCATTTGACAAATTTGTACAGTGTATATTGAAACTTTCCTGAAAAACTAATCTGCTCACAATGGAGTCTCTTTTCCCCAGATTGCAGTAGTTGAAGAAGATGGACGTGAAGATAAAGCCACAATCAAATGTGAAACTTCTCCTCCTCCAACACCCAGAGCTATCAGAATGACTCATACACTTCCTTCTTCATACCACAATGATGCCAGAAGGTAAGCTGTTTGTAATATGAATTGGTACTTCACAGTTTTAACATGTATTGTTATTTTCAAATCGTGTAGATGTTTATTACAAAATTACCTGATTTCGTCCTGTTTCTTCTTGGCAAGTTTCTTCTGCCTTGAGAGAGAAAGCCTTACCTTTTGTCTCTTATATGACCCTGAAAACAGTTGTCAGTGCTAAAATGCATATTTCTGTTTTGAGGGCAGGTTTGACCACTACTAGAAGTAGTGATACTGCAAATCCTAGAAAGACAGCAGGTTGATTCCAATATTTTTTGTCAATTCTTATCAAATTAAAAATAGGTATTTATTTTCAGCTTCTATAGTTTAATAAGATCCAATCAGCCTGATGGAGAATATGTGATTTTGTATTGCTCTACATGCTGCTAAACTGTTTAAAGAAGATTCACTTGTTTAAAAATTCACAAGAAGATTCACCAGTTTCATTTGTTGGGAGATCATTACTAAAGAATAACCAATTCATCTGTTTGCAGAGCTGCTCAAAAAAAACAAAAGCAAAAAATTACCTGCAAATATTGACGTTATGTATTCCATTTCTTTATTATCATTTTGTAGTAGTCTGCCTGCTTCATTGGAGCCCGAAATCATTGGTCTTGGCAGTGTCAATAGCAGCCAGGACTCCCTGCACAAAGCTCCCAAGAAGAAAGGAATCAAATCTTCAATAGGACGTTTGTTCGGTAAAAAAGAGAAGGCTCGCCTTGGACAGCTCAGTAAGGAATTAGTGGTAACCAGCCAAGGTCACCATTTCACAGTCATTTTTCCATTTTTAAGTTTGCTTCTTTTTAGTTTCCAATTTGCTTCTTTTTCTCTTTTGACTGGCAGAACTTTCCCATTAAACTTCACTGCTATCAGCAATTATAATTGTCAGGAGTTTGCTATGACTGTAGTGCAAATGAAAGGAGACTTCTGACACAAATTACTAGAGTCATCCTCTTCATTGAACTTGCTGCCTCGATAGTCTCTTGAACTAGGGTGAAACTGCCAAAAGTGTATTCTCAAATAACCAAAATAAAGAAGAGGTGAGAACAGTAGTAAGTAATAAAGCGCTGTAAGGGCTGCAACAATGTGATATGGAAGGTCTGTGCAAACAAGTGTAGTTGCTTTTCAGACTTCATTGTGTCAGTGCCTATCGCCGATTGTCCTCACCATACTTATTCAATTAGTTATACTGCTCATGGCAATGCTTTGTTTTCTTCCTACTTTTTCTACCCTTTTCCCTTGCCAAGACCTTAGTCTAATTCCTGGTATTCCTCTGGGATGTTCCATAGGATGTCTCTGTACCACACAAAATAAAAAATTAAATAAATAAATAAGTCATAGCATAACTTTATTTAATTACCTTAGGTAGCATAAGCAATGGGAGGTGAAGTGACAGACTTCAGCAAAGGTTCATAGTCTTCATACCCAGACAGGCAAATACATTCTTAACTGCAGTCAATATTGCTAGGCAATCTGATTTAGCTAGATTAAAATTAGCATATATACATATGACAACACAAGCATCAAATTGGAATAGATGTGTCAATAAAAAAGAAATACTAGCTCATTCCTAGTCACAAAGTTGTCACATGCTACAAACTTTGTAAGGCACTGAATTTTTACTGTCATGGTGACCACAAAACACCTGTAAAAGAAAATTTAAGGTTTTGCAGTAACAATGAATACTTAAGCAATATCTAAACAGGAAATTTTAAAAAAAATAGTATTAAAATATGTTCTTATCCAAGTAACAAACCCATCACTAAAATCATACAGAAAAAAAAAAATAAGGTATTATGGTCAAAGTATCAGAGCAAAATCAAATAACTAAACATTCTCCATTTATACTACAACCTTTTTACTTTCTTCCTGTTAGAACCTTGTGTTCTGGAAAAAGAACACTTATTTCTAATCGCATTCTAAATTCCCTTTTTTCTTGCTGTGGCAAGAATAAAACTGATTTGTTTAATCTTTTTTATAGTTTAATGTATTTCAGAATCTATTAAATGAGTCTCTCAAATACACCTGCGTGTCACTGCACTCATGGAGAATTTTATAACTTTAGACTGCACTATTTACTTACATTTACATTCCATAAAACCAATTTTATTGATATTGATGAGCTATGCATAATAAACTATGAATTCAAAGTAACTCAGGAACACAGAGGACAAAGATATAATAAATGTGTTGATCTTCCCTGTAGTGCCTTGAAACATGAACAAAAATGAAATAACAACCTTAAAGATTATCTCAGGAGCACTATAGTCTGGCAATAGATTAATTTTTCCTAATACCCACTAGAATTAATAAGACATATATATAATTGGATAAAGCCTATTTGCAATTCTCAACAGTAGGTCATGGAATTGCAAAAATATATTTGTGAAGATTTTCAATTAAATTAAATTTTTGTAGCTTCCATTCTTTAGCTCAACAGCAAAGATTCCAGTATAATGCACATTTTAATTAAGAAAACTAGATTTACAAGCATGTATAAAATTAACAGTAGGACTGTTAACTGACTAAAAAGTAGGAGGATAATATTTTTAGAATTGAAATGACATTGAGCAGGTGAATTACTGAGTTTTTTTTCTCATGGTAATTTTTAAGATCACAAAAGAAAATCCAATATTGAGTGGAAGTTTCTATTCAATGGCAGTACTGAAAAGACAAAACAAAATTTATAAAATAGCAATCATGGTAGTACTTGAATTAATTCCATGACAGGTATGCTATCTGTACAGCTATATAATTAATAGTTCTATTTATAGTAAGATATTACATGGCAGAAATCTAGATAGTATATCCTATCTTTACTGCACTGCAGTATATTTGTATGGTTTTCATAACCTAAATATGTAATGCAAAAGCAATATAAAATAATGTAATTTAATTCCTTGCTTATATTAAACATTCTAATTCAATATAGATACATACTTCTTATATCTTTGAATATGGAAAATACCTTTTCAATAGCACATCAAATACTAAATAGGTAATAAATTCAATTTTGAGCCCTGAAATGTTAATTTTGTGTATTTGAACATGCTTGTGTGTAATGTTAATGTATGTATCTAAACATGCACATAGTTAAGTTTAAAGGAGCACTTTAAAAGTTCATGTCAATGCAGAGGATATTAGAGATCCGAGTGATATTATATATTGTAAATACATATAACACTTCTATAACATCACTAAAAATACATGTAATATATACTCATATATAAGAAGCAATATTGGAACCTCCAAAGTTTTATTGCTAACTTCAACAGAACCAGGCTATCACCCAAAAGGTTTCCTTGATCTGCATTCAGTGTAAAACTCTGAATTTATTTGTTTTCAACTGCTAAATTTGCTAGAGCTTCATTGTTTTATAATTTGCTACTTTTACCATCTCTGCTAAACCATTTGAGTTATTGTCCGAAGGCAAAATCTTGCCCTAGAAGATCTTTCTTAGAATCAAGATTCAAGATTTCTAGATTTGTCAACATTTCTTTTAATTATTGGACAAGAGAAAAGGAATGATACAGGGAGCATAAGCACCTTTTGTTACTTTAAAAAATGTCATTCTTTTCTTTATTTTAAACTTATCCAGTCTTCTCTCACTAGAGAAATACCACACTAGATACCTACATATTCTCCCCAGGTTACTTTTTAAATATACTGATGCCTAAACCACACAATACATTTCAGGGATTTTTAGCCCTGCCCGGGCAAGCTGATCTGTATGGTGTGTGCAAAGATGGTTTGTTAGGAAACATGTACTGTGGCTGTCTGCACACTTAAAATACTGACAGGCACAATCACCACATTCAATACCATGTAGCTTGGGTTATTCAAAGGGCAACGTATGTTTGCCTTATAGTGAAGTCCATTATGCCAAGAATACTTTCCAATCTGTGATAACCCCTCACTGGACTGCACTCATACCATCTCTATCTAACATACTGTGAGCTGCTCCCCTGGAAGGGTGCAATATATTGATACAGCGGTTTGCTAAATGAAAAACATTTGATGAGATACTCTGTAAAATGCTACTTAACTATTGTAACACACATTAAGGTAAAAATCAATTAATCAGAATAGAAATATTTTAATTTATAATGTGCTTTCTTAATTATGGCAGTGTCCACTCTATGGTTGTTCACTCTCCATTAGCTAAGAAGTTGCTATTGCCAAATGCAAGCACCAATATTTATCATACCATTGTCTTCCTTCTTGGGCCAGTTACACCCCTTCTGAATAGCAGCACAGCAGGAAAGCAGCATTCAAAAGTGCTTTTACCTCTCTGTTTGCACACATACATGTGCAAATAGAGAAGAGCGTGGAGTCAAACCCAGGAGACTTCTCCATGAACAGGTCCCTTCTTCCTTGAATCTAGGCAGCAATAAAGTCAGAGCATCTTTCCACTTCTGCACTAGGAAAGTCATGTTAGTGAACATACTGTGGGATCAGCATGGATTGTACAATACCAGTCATGTCCTTACCTTTTGATTTTATTTTGGTCCAGGTGTCCTTGCTTACTGCAAGTTTCCCTTATCACTTTGTGCAAATTATTCAAGTTCCCATGTCACTGACAGAAATTAGGCGGCTATAAGACACCTCCAGGGAGACCTAGGAAGCTTTTTACTTCTCTGGATTTTTTGTCTTTTCTCTGGCTTGGGAATTTGCAGGGATAATGACATCAAAGACTCTTAAGACTCTCTATGAGAGCAAAATGATGACTTTAGTATTATGACATTAAGTGATGATATATTATCTCAATAATAATGAGACAGTTCTTGAGAAGGAACTTTCATTTGTACATTTCCCAACTAAAATTGAAAAATGGTAATGGCATTGCTTACTCAAGACAATGAGACTGAGCCTTAGGAGGCAAAGAAAACAGGCTAAGGAGATCAGGGTGCTCTTCTCATACATTTCTGCTAAACATAAGAAAGAGGAAAATATTTTACCCTCTACTTCTACTCTTTTCCATATAGTAAACACTTGCCAGGATTTACTTGTGTAGATAATAGATGATCTCCACAAACACCAGATGTCATGGTTTAAGAAAACAAACATAGATGATGATGGCAGATGGGAGTGGGATTGAAGGGTTGAGGAGAGGGACAACTGGGAAAGAGGTATGGGAAGAATCAGTGGGGGTTGTGTTTTTTTTGTTTTCAGGAGGTTACATGGAAACAGAGGCAGCAGCTCAGGAATCTCTGGGATTAGGCAAACTTGGAACGCAAGCAGAAAAGGATCGTAGACTAAAGAAAAAGTGAGTACCTTTTTCATGTGACTTTAATTGGCTCAAATTTGATTCGAATGACAGTTTTTGTGTTGGTTTTACACAGACATGCAATAAGAAGCAAGGCCATCTACTAGGGCAATTTACCACTTAGCATATTTTTTTATTCCAGTGTAAAAGTTTTTAAAGCTGCATGTAAAGTACAGGGAAAAATATTTAGAGTCTGTTTATAGTACAGTAGTGTTTCATTTGTGAAAGAACATAGGTTTATGAGGAAGAGACATTTTCTATTTCATGTTTTCATTAATTCTGTGCCATTTGCCTTCCATGCAATTCTTAAAAAATAGGCAGGTATTTAATGACTCACTACTTAGATTTTTTTTTTTTTTCAGAAGGGAAAAAAAGATTTTTTACACTATCTATTGAACACATGGTAATTTCTGTCTATAGAATTCAAAGGCTCCCCATAAAACTTAGCAGCTTCACTTTCTTTTTGCCTGTCAGCAAATGGCAACCTAGCTTTTTGTTAGCATAAATTATACAATAATTTAATGCTATCTTTGCACCTTCTTGTAAATCTAGTACACTGACTCATAGCAGCTGCCAGGAGCTAAGGACAAGTATTAAAATATAGCTACAAACACAAAAGAAACCTCTTGGCAGCATTAGAGTTCCAGTGTAATTAGAGGGTGTCAGAGAAAAAAAAATATGGTACTTAAAAATGACTTCACAAATTCATTCTATAAACAAACAGGTCTATTTTTCATCTATAACCATTAATTTCAGTGCTATTACTTGGATTCTAAAAGACTCATTTTTAAAATTTGTAGGATTTTCAGGTTTCTTTCAGTCTTTTAATATTTCTTTACAAAGTTTCAAGAGAATTTGCAATTCTAATTCAAGGAATCTGGGGATAAGGTTTCAACTTCTTTTAAAATTTATATGTAGAATATTTTTAATCACTATTTTCATATCAAGCTCCTGATGAAATATAACTTTCAATGTACACATCCATGTAACGGAGAAATGTAAGAGGTCCATTTAAATCAGACTCAATTTAGCAATTAAAGATAGAGACGCAGTCATTGTGTGAGCTGAGAGAAAAGAAACATTTTAAATACAATTAAAAATCTCACAATAACATTCACAGAGAAACTGCAGTTGATGAGTCTTGTCCCTGTGTTTCTTACCTATACATTTTTATCACTCATGAGTAATTTAGAAATATGTAAAGAGTATATTACTGTGGGTGTTTTACTAAATCTAGAAAGCATCTGAGACCACCATTACCATTCATAAAGAGTATCACTGAATTTTCAGCAACCTATTTTTTGCAGTCCATATTTGTCTTCCATCTCTGAGGACTGAAGGTAGCACAGTACTGAAATCACTTTGAAGGGACAGATGTATTCACTTTGTTCACTTTCTCATATGTTAGTTCTTTAAACTGGATAAAATATCATAGGACTTGACACATCCTACTTCATACGTGACATGACTACATAACAGTGGCTACCAAGTTTTGGTCCTGGAAATAGTAGGTGTACAGGTAACACCTCACAATTAGACTCTTCCATGCTTTCTACTTTTTCAAGTCTTTCCTGTTTTTTTTCTCCTGTGTCTGTCTGTCCTTTATGGATTAGATATAATGAAAATGTTCTCTGGTGGAATTCTTTCCTTTGTGGCTATGACTATTCATCTAGTTTGAACTGTATATAATTTATCCTAAGTATATGTTATATATCTCTGTCATGAAGACTTATTTTTTTCTCTATTCCTTTGTATTTGTCTGTCTTCAGAGCATCTCACTTTGGAATCCTTACAACTGCTTTTAAGATTCCTCTTACTATCAGAGAAAGGTTAACATACATTGCTGGTTTATATATATATTATATAGTTTCAGAGGAACTGTAATATGGGAAAAATTTAATTTTTTTTGTTAGAGATAATTCAGTAGTATCTCATGTATATAAGAGTCATTAGGTTGCCAAGCTAACAATAGGGTGTAATAGAATTAACATTTCCTTGTAGAAAAGGCAGTCAGGTTTTTGCATATCTTACATTACATTGAAACAGTCCAGAAAGTTATTTAAAGTAAAACTTTGTCTCAGAAGGTCAGATTCCTTTTTACCAACACTTAACAATATATAACTCCCTGTGGAAGTAGAGTCTTCAAATACATGCAGTAGCTGCAAGACTACTTATCTGGGTAGTGCAAATGAGAATACTGCACTGTAACATTAAGGAAGATAGTAATGTGTATGAAGTCTTTATAAGAGATATTAAGAGAAGTCTGAGGGTCATCTGCTATCTTCTGATGTAGCATTAAGATTTAAGTCCAAGTATTTGATTCCTTTTTACTGCTAAACAGCTAAACAGGTCCTACAAACCCTGCAGACAGCAAACCCAGTCTCTGGAACAGAGACAGCAGAGCACTTCACCTTCTAAGGATTTTTATGGCTAGTTTAGATTAGGATGTAAAACCCTGGGAGAACCAGGAACACCAGGAGGATAGAGGATAGTCTAAAGCAGGGAAGGACTCCACTGTATTATGTTTCAGGTCTGGGATAACTTTCTTTATGCTGGCTTTGTAACTTCCTTAGGGGAAAAACCAAAACCAAACAAAAACAAAGAAACAAAAAAACAACCAACCAAAACAAAACCCAAAACCCAACCCAAAACCCAAAAAACAAAACAAAACTAAAAAAACCCCAAAACACACAAAAGAAACAATGATCCTAGAGCCAATTCCTTTTCTAGAAAGCAGGAAGAATACCACACGCTGAACCTGTATTTCTCTCTTACACATTTAAGTCAAGTGAAAATGGCTTTCAGCCCTGTTAACAGCTCAGCAAACTTCTCTTTCAGTTCAGTGGTAGTTCTGTGCAGTAAAGCAAAGATTCTCCCATTGATATGAAACCAGAGGTCTGATTGATCACTGTGGTCAAAAGATTCTCACAGTAGTCATTGACCTCAGTAACATCACCAGATTTTATTAAAAATTGGATAGAAGTTATTATAAAATGACAAATTCCTGTTAAAATGCTATCCCTTCTATTTCTTTCAGTTGAATTTATCTTTTAAGTGCAAAGTATCTTAAAAATGCTAGAATTCTGATTTTGAATTTTTTAATATATTCAACTTCATCAGTTACCCCAGTGATAAAAATACATAGTGTTTCAAATTGTCAGTTGCAGCAGGCAGTAGGTAGTAATGGTCCAGCAGCTGTCCTGGCCACCTGCTCTCTCCCTGAGTAACAAACACCTGCATTGACTCTGCTCTGGCCTTGTGGATTTACAAATGCACTGCCGAATGTTATGCTATTTTAGCACAGTTCACATGCTTAGAATAGATGACTGAATAATACATTTCACTCTGAAAAGTTTAACAAGAGAATATGATAATTTAGGACACCAATTCTCTCTCTGGTGATTACAGTGTAATTAAACTAAATTTCAAAATTTCCTTGCTTAGAAGGTGTGATTTAGATGTAAAATTTCTTTCAGTTTCAATTGACTACCTAGGTATCATTAAAATATAATTAACAGTTTGTCTCAATGACATGACAGACATTTAAAAGTCTCAAATAAGAGTCTATATTCACCCAACATTTGGTTATTAGAGCTTATTTATTAGGAACAATTTTTTCTCCTAAGGCATCAAAGAGAAATTAAGAAAGCTATACTGTGAAAAGCTATACTGAAAATAACTACATTGTGTCATAATGCTATCACTCGTAGTCCTCTGGTAGTGTTAGGCTGAGTCAAGAGCAGAGCGTTAGCTTCATTTTTTTCTTCAGTGGTGTTCAATATGACTTTGGACAAGAATCTATTAATTTCAGATTTCCAAAACAAGCTTAAGATATGAGATTTATATTTTCCAAGGAAAATCAATGTAAATCATTATTTTCTATTAACCTGTTTTGGGGAGATTTACTTCACAGCTACAGCTTTTTGTTTGCCAGATGTAGCATCATGCCTTCAAGTAGATTGCAGAAAAGCCTTGGTATGCTAGGAGATGTACATATGCTTTCATACACGAATAAAGACTTATAAAATCAAGACCTAAGTAATCTCATATGTAAAATTATGGTATAAAATAAATTCATAGTAGTCATAGCCTTATAATTACCCTTGCAGAGAGAACTGCAATGCTGTTAAGCCTCAGCTGACTACAGTGATGTACATATTAAGCAGCAGTAACCTCCATATGAACGGAAGAACATGTTGTATTGACTCTTCTTCCTTTCTACCTAGAAAAAAAAGACTTATTAATGTTGATAAGTTCCTGTGGTAAATTTGACAAATTCCTAAGAATGCTTCAGTCTTTTTCTTTTCTTTTGTAAATATCCCTCAGAAACTGGGAGATGACATAGAGAAGTCACAAAAAATAGGCCTCATGTTGTGGCAATCTACATTTAAATAAAATCAATAAAATGAAACAGAACATCGAGACTTCCATTTTTTTACAGACAGGTCTAAGTTTTAGATTTCTGTCAACAGAATACCTGAAAAAAATGGCTAGATAGATCTTTATATGGAATAAGGGTTTGAAATGCTGTAGTTATCATTTAGTTGCTTTTGAATCCACACAAAGCCCCTTAATTCGGTTTACGTGTGCAGCTGCAATTGGAATTTGACATAGTGTATTTATGCCTACAAATAATCTCTGTCCTCTGCAGTATACAAATAGCTGTTTTCTAATGGTTCTCTTAATTGCACACATTTTGGAAAAAAAAAAAAATTGATCCAATTGGATTAATTAAGCTCTTTTTCTGTACAATCCATCTAATGTTCCTGTATGCTTAATGTTTATTACGCCAATATATCCTAAATGTACATGATTTATTTTTTTACAGTAGCTCTTAAGAATCTGATGCCTTTTTTCCCCCAATCTTTTTTTTTTTCCTGAATATTTATGAAAATTCAAGTTTTGCATTTAATTTCTTCACTTCCTACCTCATCTATGAGACACTATCTGATGTTATTACTAGTTTTCAGACATCTTTATTTCTTCCTCCCTTTCTAGCAAACAATACTCTGTTCAGTAGCAAACATTTTTTATTTTCTCGTTCTGGTAGAGGAATGAGAGGTTTTCAGTGTTCAGATATGCAGTTCCGGATTGCCTGCTGTGTTCACCATGGTTTTGTCTTGGCTGCTTTGGTGTCTAATCCTTGAGAAATACATAAAGATTAATTTTCTTTTTAAACTTAATAACAAACATTTTTTAACACTTTCTGGAAATAAGTGTTAAAAATAAGAGTTCAAATCATTATTTAGTCAAAGTTTTTGCAATGTTAAAAATGTATATTGCTATTACATTAGATACTTGGAGCCTTTTTAGCATTATAAGTGTAATGATATATATGTACTTATCCTGCAGAGGATTATTAAACCTTATTATTCTAAGGGTGAAAAAGTTGATACAACATATTTTATTCTATATCTAACTAATACAGTTTTAAAAATCTTGTATTTTTAAAAACAATACTTTTATCCCTTGCCAAGATTTTTTTCTTATTCTTTTCCTCATAAAAGATAAGGATATTTGTATCAAAGTGCTGCAAATTTTTAATCAAACAAAAACAGAACAAAGCCCCAGTCCCTGTCTTATCTGCACGCATAGGCCTATCTATTGCAGTTGGGGATTTCTGGATAAATATAAGCATCTATCCTCATGCATGCAGCTGGCTCTCTGATAATCTCCGGGATATGCAAATATCCTATCAGATTAACTATAGAATTGGGATATAAGGGAAGAATGGATAAAACACAGCAGAGGAAAGAAATTCTACATTACTTTTAGATTAATATTAATGTTAAAGGGAAATTGTTGTATTCCTTCAGTAAAATGATGATAAAATGGTTGTCTTACGAAAGGTGAAAATGTAAAGATTTTTTTTTCTGATGTATTTATTGTTCTGTGGACAAGATGCTCAGGAAGTGAAGGAATATCCCTTGATCCTCTGCTTCTATAATGGGGGAGACTGGAATGGCCTTTAGGTCCCATGGTATCCCCAAGCGATTGCAAACTGCCAGCTCATTAAAGCTGACAGAAAATTACATTCCAATTAATATCCTTGTTTATTTCTCTCTACCCATGCTCAAAGGAGTATTCAGAGGAAGATGTAAAAACAAGGAATCCTGGTTGAGTAGACGCCGGAAGGTTCAAAATTAAAAGCTTTAGCAGCAAAGGCTTTTAAGTCAGTCTTCACAGTTAGCTTAGTAGAAAATGAATGTGAATCATGAATGCGTATTCAGTTCTAGTGCTACTTTCATCAGATTTGGTAATTGTTTGAATAGTTCTCTAGTCCCTTATTGATACTGCATACCTTTGTTGTCCTTTCTTGACTTTTCTCTTTCTACATTTGTTATTTGTTTTCATCTACTTTTCTGTATCCCACTTTCTTTCCTCTCTCCCAATTGTTCTGCTGATCTTACACACATGAAAACAAAATTTAAGATCTTGAAACCAGCACCCTCCTGAACTCACTGAAATGTCAGCAACCTCTTCTTAATTAATCAGAGTACAAGCTTTTCATCACCAAGTTTTATACAGCTTTATCTACCAAGCATTTTTATATCTCTGTAAATCGTTTCTTAATAGAAATATAATATTCTGACTTGTCTGGGTTTCATTCAGGCATTTAATTTTCTTTTTATGATGGTAATTAAAGGATGCTAAAGAAACTTTATTATTAGCAATGGCATCCATACAGATGCCATTAGCCATTATATGAGCAGGAATTGGTTACCTAGAGGGCAAATGACTCATACCAGTATAGCTACTAATCTAATATTAGTATGAATACTCAGATTAAAATACTGAACACCATTAATAACCATTACAAAGGTTAGTCACCTATATACATGAAATCTACATACTTAAAAAAAAAAACCCACAACACAAAACCGCGAGTTTCAGTCATTTCTGATTACTGTAAAGTATTCTGCTAAAATATTCGTAAAATATTAAAATCAGTAAACTTAGTAAAAAATACATAGAAAAGTGAGCCTTGCTTTGTAGCCCATTCAGTTTTACTGTATCTCTGTAGTAATTTGCTTAAATACGCAGATTTGAAATTTCAGGATTTTTGGTGTTACACAAAAATCATTATGAAGTTCTTCAAATCTCAGCAAAGTGCTTTGATTTGAAAACCTATTCTGTGTTCACTGTGTTTACAGATCTTTGCAGATGATGGATGTGCTGTGCTGAGTGGTACCTAATAAATAGCCAACATCAGTTTAATGAAAATCTCAATGTGAAAGATTCATCTGTTCTTCACAAGAACATTTAACATCTTTAAAGCATTCAAAGACTAGTTAGAAAGATTGCTGTAGTTACAATGGTGGTATTATTTTATCTATCATATGATTTTATTTTATTTTTTATGGACTACTATATGTTCATTAACATTTATGTGCTTTTTTTTTCCATTCATCTCTCTCCATCTCATGAAAAGCATATCTGGGTAAGTTAAAACATCATGGCTGCTGAACATATTAATTTTCAGCACCATGTTTATTTTCTATGGCTTATTCTTATTTATTTTTGTTTTTCTGTGAACCTTATGTAACAAATCCATGCGGAAAACTGACCCAAATGAGAACTTTCAAAGTATTCAAAATAATGGTATATCTCAAAAGTATACACAAATTCAGGATTTGCTCCTGGAGAGCATAACATGATGGATGAACTACGTGGAGATAACTGCTGTTGTTTGGTTTTGGATTTATTTTTTTTTTTTATAAACACATTTTAGGAGGTCTAAAGCCCAGAATCATGAAGACATTAAGAAAGTTTGAGTCAAGTGAAAAAAATCACAAGTGAAGGTCTAGATTGACAAAAATTGTTAAGGCATAAATTCTGGTTAATTAAATTACAAAGGACTCAAACTCATAAACACTCTAGTAGTATACTCCAGAGTATACAATTTCTTTTTTTCTATTTGAGTTCTCAACCTATGTAGTAGTACAAAAATATTTTATTTGTGCATATAATGTTACTATATTTTTTATCACCCATTCATTTTTTATGTTTGGGGGTTTGTTTTGTTGCTTTGTTTTTTTTTTTTTTTTAATTTTGTTTTTTTGTTTGTTTGCTTCCTTGTTTCTTTTTTATTTAGTTATTTACTTTTAATTGTTAGCTAGATATCAAGTTTAAAATCTTTAACTCTTCTTTGATCTATCATACAAATGTTATTTTTTCTTGAATAATTTTTGGAACTTAAGAAGAAAATTTTATTATTCAAAGCATATATGAGCTCTAACTTTCTAAAGGCGTGAGGAAAAAATACTCAAAGAAAACAGGGATTACCACATTAATTTAGAATATGCAATTATGAAATGGCTTTATAAAAATAGATTTCATAACATTTAATAAACCCAGGAACTCTAGAGGTCTCTACTGTGGTACGGTACATCTAAGATTGCAAGGCTGTGTATTATCAAAGTCTGTTTATTTCATGCTTTTATATATTTTTTCTTAATAGTAGCTCTCAGCAGCTATAATTTGTCAGGATCTGTATTAAGCATTCCTTAACATGCTTCACATGTTTTATAGGTTTAAAAACTAAAATCTAGCTCTTACATCTTGATTTCTGTACTTCAGTCATTTTTTCCAAAAACTCCCTAAATTTGGATACAAAACATTTAATGAAAAAAAGGAATTGTTCTTAGTCTGACTATTATATCAAGTATCAAAAAGGAGAAAGAATGAGGACTTCAAATTATCTAAAAGCCAGGTCGCTTAAGTGCTGAAGTTGAAACAGGATCTGACCCCATTTTTAATTACTGCAGTCTTTAAGTCAGATGAATCCATTCAGATTAATTTAAATCAGCATTATATGACAATATCAAGTCTAAGACTCTCATTTTTCCTTTCTGCTTCCTACTTCAAAAGCATTTATAGCTTTGCAGAAAAATATATAGATAAAAGTAACTTGTTATTTATTTATTGGACATTTAATATCTGTATTAATTTATACAAATTCAGCTACCTTATTTTGTCATATAATGATCTTTGCCACAGGATTCTAGATTTTATTAAACATGTAGCAGATGCTAATAGAAAAGATAAAATCCAAATCCAGCTTAGTTCATTATAAGTCGTCTCTCCTGAATTTTGCAGTCTTTGAATGAACATTATCATTTGAGAGGCAGATGTGTTTAACCTTGAAATCATAGGATTGCACAGATGAACGGAGTGTATTTATTCTATTGTTTCTGTTCTCTTCTAAAAATCAATCATGTGTAATAGTTTGTTGTAAACTGAACACATTACTATTCATGATAATAGTAATCTTGTTAGTGTTAGTAATAATAATAATCAGAGTGTCTGCTAGGTAAACACTTTGATCTGTTAACTTTTTGAGAAAATGTCTATGAGTAAAGGCTATTTCATGAGATCTAAATTGCCCCTTAGCCAAAATTTTTAAATAAATTCTGCTTGTATTTTACTAACATGATTTAGCTCTTAACTTCACTGTGCCTCCTTTTCATCTCACATTTATGATTACATTTTAACTTAGAGACATTATATTCTGCACAAGATATTATCCCTGAGACCTTTTCATGTGTGCTCTACTAGAACTATCAGAGTAAATGCTATTATTTGCAGAAATATGAAGATCTGTGCTGAAACATTGTTCAAGTTTCATCAAGCAGTGTCTGGACTTTGTGTGCTACACAGCGTGGTTGCATTATTTCTATCAGAAAACCTAGGCTGTTAATTCTTGTTTGCTTTAGGGGGGGCGGGGGAGCCTCATCTTCTTAACAAAAAAAAATAATGTCAGTGTTTATATCAAGATCTTGTTAACTTCCCACACAAAGTCTATTTAAAAAATATTCTTATTTTTAATGAAGTTCACTTATTTTTATGCAATGAGTTGGTGAGGGCTGTTGATATAAAGCTAGACTTTTCCCAGTGCAGGGGAAGGATATATATGAAATAGAAAATTTGCAGTTTAATAGCATAATTTTGCTCTTATCACTTCCAGAGGGATATTGAAGCATTCATAGTCTCCATGGTGGAAGACAGTTGTACTCTCTAGCTTGATAGATTGATGATGATTTGGGCAGTTGTACTTGGCTCTCAAAAAAAAATGCTGCTAAAGAAAATGGCCTGATGTAACAGTACCATTAAGAAGTCATTTTGAGGAGGATTAAACATCAGAAGTCAGTGCTGGGGAGGCAACCCTGCTTTTCTGACACACAATTCCACAACACAACTCAAGAAATACTTTTTTTTTTTTTCTGTCTTTGAAAAGAAAGAGTAAAGACAACACACTTTGAGACACTCTGTCTAAAACAGACAAATAGAAGCATCTCTCAATTCTTTGGATGGATACCAAAGAGTTGTTGCTCATGAAATTTCCTAACTTTGCAAAAACCAGGCTCGGGTTAATGTTATATATTGAAATAGCATATTTCGGTTATTCGCATAACGTCTCCAGGAAGAGGATTTTATTCCTGAACAGTAATAAGGTTATCTTTAAAAATACAGCTTTAATTTGGAATTAATTCCAGTGTTAGTAAGTGGTTTAAAGCCTTATCTGCAAAATAATAGCATTTAAAGTAATGCCTAATTAATGTCAATTCTGCCTTATCAGCTTGTTTTCATATGTTGCCAAAGAACTAAATGACCATGGAAATAATTACATTGTAATTCCCTACCTCCTTACACATTATAACACATAGTGCTCTTCTGACAAAGTCTTAGGAGGAGAAAAACCCCACGTTCCCCTGCAAAACATCTTCCAAAGTAGAGAAACTGTATAATGCTACTGACAATTTCCAAACCCTATCTTTGTAATGAAAGGAAGAGAGAGTGACAAGCTTTAAGGTATTTGTCTGTTCTTTCTCCTGTGATCATCTTGTGATTTTTTTTGTAAAGAAAAGTGAACTGCAGTCACCAGTGTTTGGCTTGGGGGACCTTCTGTTTTCAGGAAGACGGTGACTATCCCACAAGGACAATAGTACATTCAGGCTGTTCTAAAATATTCAGATTATATTTCAAAATAAACAGATCACCAGATTGATTTTTTAAATGATGATTTGCACTATTGGTCAAAATTATAGATGTTTTTTCCTATACGACACTTTTGACTTATTTTGAAAGAATGGACTTTTTACTGTAATGCACTGGCATATTAAAACCCCCAGTTTTCTTTGACTAGCAACTAAAGAATATATCTTTCAGTTAGAAAAATAGAAATTCTGGGGTTAGTTCTGGTTTAGAAATTAAAGATTCAGGTTCTGATCTCCTAGTGTGTATTAAAAAGGAGTCAAAGAATACTGTTCAAAATGTAAAATACAATTTAAATTTTAATATTGAAGAGGTATTTAAATGAAACATCTGAGGGAAGGAAATATAAGTTCTGAAGCACAAAATTATTTTTAAAGGAAAGAAACATTATAAAAATCCTTCTAATATTCTGCATCAGTAAGTGAGGCAGAGAATGATGTCTGTATTCCCCGTGCAAGTCCAAGTAAAGGATTTTAAATGTACATTAAAAATATTTTCAAAGCAAAACACTTTCTTTCTACATGCAAAGAGCCCTTGGATTTTTTTAATCATACTATAAACTTTGGCTATAGCGCATATATATATGTATACGTAGGGCATCCGATTCTGGCCTGGTCCCATTATCTTCAGCCAAAATCAATAACCACAATTATATTTTCCTTTAGCTCTGTGAGCCAAGCGTCCTCTGAAGTAATAGAAGTGCTTTCCTACTCTGGAAGAGTGTACTTGTTTGACAAGGAATGGAATAATACTAAGCCTCCACACCAATCCTCAGGCCAGTTCAAATGTTGCAAAGTCAAAGAGGACTCCCTAGAAATATGTACTTTATCATTCCAGCATAAAGGAAGTAAGTTTTACATGGAAGTGAGAACTTGAAGTTCCAATGCCACTTCTTAAGGCACCTCAGTTCCTTAGGCCAAACATGGATTTAGCAGGAAGTCAAAGAAATAGACCAAAAGTTCTTCCTGAACCACTTCTCCCTCTAGACCACATGCTGCTGCCCTCCTGCTTGGAGCAGGCATCTAACACAAGCAAGGAAGGCCTCAAAAGCCAAAGCTCAAAGCCATAATCTCCTTTTCTACTTACTGTAATAGCCATCCCTGCTCTTTCACCTGGTATGGGTGAAGATAATACTCCAGATAACGAAATAGCATCAGGTTCCTCCAAGGATGGTGCCTCCATGGGACTCCCAGATGCAGAAGGGGTTGCTACTTGGACTTGGGCTGGCTTTGGGGAAGGAACAAGTCACACAGGGTTTTGCAGGGTCCATGTTCTGCCATGGGACACCAAATCTGGGCAGGTGAGGAAGGGGAATACCTGGAAGCTTGGCTTTCCCTAAGAACAGCCATGCCAGCTCACAGCCCTGGTGGCAGCAGGAGCTGTTATGGCACCTGAGGGAGGTACAGCACTGCTGTAGCTTTGCAGGCACCTTGCAGAACCAACTCTGAGGGAAGGCTGCACCCTGGCCTCCTCCACGGGTAGCTGGGAGGTGGCCAAGTCTGACCATGTCTTAATTCTGCTCTCCTAAGCAGACAAGTATGTATGTCTGTATATTGTGTATGACTACTTGTGTCCCTGGGAATAAGGGATTCCTGCACCTCCACTAGCCACTGAAGGTAACATGGTGTTTATGTACCCAGAGAGCAAATTCTCTTTTTACTAAGAATTATGCTTTCATAGAAAGCAAGGATAGCTTTACAAAGTCTTTGGACATCCGAGTGACAAAGAATAATGTATGCTACAAAGGGTGTGTGTGAGGAGAAGCTAGATAAACTTCTGTAACTCTAAGTATTTTCAATGTTACATATTATTACAGCATAAACATGGAAAGTTAAGCCAGCTGTCTTTCTATTAATATTCAGAACCAGGGATTTAAACACGTGCAAAATTGCATATTTGAGTTCCATTTTCTACTAAAGTCAAATTTTCTCACTCTGGCCCCTCGGCAGTGCAAAAATCCCCAAAGGAGTACTCCTTACAAGTAAGATCACTCCATCGCTTTTATCTGCTGTGATTTTGTAGTACATATATTTGAAAGGCTGCTAAGGCAGTGAAGAATTGCCAAGGGATGACTGAACTACAAAGGCTGTAGTAATAAAGAAGGACAGAACAAAACTGAAGCTGTAATTTCAAGATTTCCTTGTTATGTGGGAATGTAAGCAAATTTTATTACTACATTAGCATAGTCCCTGTCTAATTTGTTTTTCATTACAGCTTGTTGATGAGAGCATTCTTTTGTGTTTCACTCAGTAGGAGGCATCTGAAAATATGTTGCTAAATAGCAGGAAAAAAAGACTTTTTCAGTTTTTTCTGTGCCACCACTACACAGGGTTCTTTATTCCTGTTCTAGGAGTATAAATGTCTGGTCAAACGTTTGAACCTGTTTAATATAGAAATTTTCCTGATAGTCCAGCTGACTAGCCTATACATAACTTTACCTGATATTTTATACTGCTTCTTTAAAGTATATTTTAAGCTTTGAGAATTATGTTTTACACACACACCACACACTCACTTCAATCGAGAAAAGCTGCAGATGCAAGAGTTGGATTGGTGTCAACTTAACAAAAATACATCTATGTATATATCTTTATTCATAAAACTGAGAAAACACATCAGTTCTGTAATTATAAAAATGTATACATCAGTAAATCACATAGATTTCTTTTGTATATAATCAATAATATAAAAAAACCCAATCAAACATACAAAACACGTGGAACTATACAACCAGCTCTTATTTAGTCATGAATGGCTTATTTAAGATGCAGAATAGCTGTATGCCAGCGAACCTAGAACTATGCATAGCTGGTGCAGCAGATTTAGTGTTTCAAACATACAGACCTCCCACACATGGCTGTGTTACATCCATGTTTAGCTCATGTCCAGAGGCTGGCAATTTGGGGCCTTTCTGGGTCATTACCAAGGCAGAACTAAGCTAGCCTCTGGAGGAATTCTTTAGTTTTCTCTCTTCACCAGTGTCTTCTATTATATGGGCAATCCTGTTTATATAGGGTATCCCAATTTGTATTGCTTCAGCTAAGGAGAGAAACCTTGCCTTTTGTATGTAAGCTGTTTAAAGGGATGTCAAAATGAATCAAGAAAAAAAAAAAAAAGAAGAGTTGGGAATAGATGAAAAAATACATTCAAAAGGGGGAAGGAGCTGTACTGTTCACTGTTTTCTATGCTTTCTTTTTTGCTGTCATTGTGCTTCGCTGCTGTTATCCTTAACAAAAAGGCACAGTTGCATCTACATTGTGCCTACACATACCTCTGCATATTTAACATTTTTTGATCCATTTTTAGACATGAACTTCTGGAGGAAGCTCGGAGAAAGGGTTTGCCTTTTGCACAGTGGGATGGGCCAACAGTGGTTGCCTGGCTGGAGGTAAGTGTTGCCCATAACGTGGAAATGTGAGTCACATTTGTAGACTGTTTCTGTGTGCTCATGCTTATGAATTCTAAACCAGACTGTTAAAGTCTCTTCCTCTCTCCCCTGTGCCATGAGCACAAAGTAGATTTTGACACTGGATGGTGCATGTCAGAGACTAGAGCTGAAAAAAAGTGAGACAGAATTACACAAGGGATGAGGACAGGAAAACAGGCGTATCAAATGCATTCATACCACAAATTTCTGAAGATTTAAAATTTCTCAGACTCTAAATATTTAGGAACTCCACAGAGTTTATGTAGGATGATCTGCTAAGGAGAAGAAAAAAATAGCTATTAAATTTTATTTGATATTAACACAGAAGCTACAACTTCATAATTTTTAATACATTTGAAGAAATTGTAACTTTTTGTCTGTTTAAAATATAATGGGAAAGGCCTGATGTACCTAAATATCACTTGGAACATGAAAGAGAGGTGTTCCTTTCAGCACTTTCACCCAGGTTTATTTGGAGACCCTAAATGAATGGATTTTGGAACCCATCCAGAGAAACATTCCATCAATTTTGACAATGATCAACAAATGTTTTAGGTGAAGGAATTCTTAAAAATATACTTACCTGTATGCTAAAGGGTGAAGAAGGCAGAAAGTAAGGATGTTTTTCTACAAAAACACGGTCCCTTTTAAATGGCAAGGTTGTATCACTTCAGTGGAAATAGGAGCTCTTTGTTGGCTCAAGGAACAGATGTATGTTCCTTGTCTATACTAAGCATCTCTATGTATTCCCACCTATTCTCATGTCTGCTGTGGGTATCATCCACTGATCATCAGATAGAATTTGTGGAATTTTCCCTTTGTTTAAAATAAAACATCCCCCTCCTTTACCAGGAATATGTTCAGGCAACAAATGAAGAAGGAGAAATGAAAGCAGCTAATGTCTACAAAAATTCTGCTTCATATTGGAATTGCTGAAGGTACCTAATGAAAAAGATGAAATGAAAACTGCAGAAAGGCAGTTCAAGTGTTTGTGCATGACCTTGGAAAATGGGATTATATATTCCTTCTTAAAGAAATATCCCTGCTAATATGGAACATTCATTATTTTGGCCACTACTTGAGTTTTTCATATGTATTTGAGAGTTCTGTAACCATATTTATATCAGTCAGAAATACTCAATATTACAGACAAAGCTGTTTTGCTGGAAACATGAACATAAAAATTTCTATACATTTCTGAATACTGAGAAAAACCTGCCATTGATTTCCACGAAGGTGATCCAAAATATGAAGACATTTCTGATAAATTAAGCTGTAATCTTTTTTTTCTCCTTGATTCTTAGCTGCAAAATACAATATGCTTCCCACTGTGTCAGAGAGGGGCTGTAAAGAGAAAGTGATGTCTATGAACTTCTTGAGAAATATTGTAAGAGTAGCACAGAAAAGCCCATGAGGAAGTTTATGTTGCAGTATTCGATGCCAATGGAATACTGATGATAAAAATATATGAGGGCAGAAGTACTGTATTTATTCAGTGAGTATTGGTGCATTCAGTCAGCAGATGGACACTGCATTTCATGCTCTACTGGAGAAAACATAGTATATGACCCTTTGACTAAAAAAAAATAAGAGACAAAGGCCAAAGTTAAGGAAGTATATGTGATCACAATTGTGACATTTCCAAACTTTTCAGGGCTTAGCATTTATTCTGGTCATTTGTATGTAGCACAGACATAGTTGAGATATATTTTAAAAACTGTGTGTTTTCTTGACTAATTCTGGAGAAGTATATCAATCTTGATATCTGGGTTCTCTGCCTTGAACAATTACTATGCCCTCTTTTTAGAGACTTTTTATCTAACTGCCCTTTTTTTGTAGAGACAGCTGTTTGTTAAAGAATTTATTTACATAATGAGCGGCAAACATTTGAATCTGTTTCTGCAGGGTGAATAACTCCCACTCTTTACACTTTCCTGCTTTTCAAGTGCATGTATGAAAAAAAAAAAAAGTCAAATGAGAATATTAAACACATTTTAAAGCTCTGTGTAGTTACCTCATGGCCCTTTGTTTAAGCGCAGGTGGTTATGATCAACATAATTTTTGCTTTCCTTTTATGACTTTCATGAAACTTTGTATTTTGTTACAATTGGAATTAGATCATATTTTTAAGGTTAAACTAACATTGGATAGAAGGCAGTGGTTGATCTCATCAGTGGGAAGGGATTTTTGAACCATGATGCTGTCATTCCTCAAGATCTGTGATACATCAGAATTCAGTACAGGAAAGCCTGGATGAGCTCTTTTGGAATCTAACATTCAAGTCTGTTGTCACCGTGAAATAAAAGTGATTTCACAGCTGTCTTTTAAGTAAATATTTCCCTGATAAAGTATAGACTTGTTAATAACTACACAGTACTTCTCTGTACTGTGAGAAATGAAATAAAAATCCTTTCAATTTGTCTCTGTTTTCCAGATTTCTTGGTGAATTTAGTGACAGCATATTTTGACTCTTTTCCTTGACCTCGTGTCCTGTTTTAGTAAGCCATTATTAAGAGAAAAAAAAAAAAAAAAAAAAATGGAATCAGCTAATTCTGGGATCATCTAATCTAGCTAGGTCTGTCAGTGTTTTCCATTGTTTTAGCCCCTAATCTCAGTGATTATGGCATTCACTGCTTATGTCCTTACAGTTTTTACTCTAGCATAATGTATTTCATACTGTGATAAAACCTTCCCATGTATTTGTATCCCTGCTATGGATTTATTTCCTTTGGGAGCAAAGAGCTGTAGACACTGACAGTCATATTAATGAGGCAGTATATTAATAAGGAGAAAGCTGAGAACCAAGAAGAATTCATACTAAGTAGGTCCCAGGAAAGGCCGCTAAGAGTGGAGACCTCCCCTTACAAGGAGAGACTAAGTGGTGAAGCAAGGGGCTGCTCCTGACCTAGGCTGGTAAGACTAAACTTAAGGAGAGGAAAATCATGCAGTCACAAGTATTTATCTTCTAAATCCACAGGTGATGTAGCTGTGCTCAAATTTTGCTGCAACTTCTAACCACTATTTCCGCTGGGATGTGCCACCATACCAGACTGTTCCCAAACATACAGTAATCTCAGTCCTCACTAGGTTGGTTATCTGAACCATCCTTGGTTTATTTCTACCAAGAAAAAAAAAAGTTTCTAAGATTTTGCCCCATGAGTATATCGTGGGGACTAACAGGGAAAAAGAGAAAGCCATTTTAGTACAATAATGAAAAAATTATTTAGTTCTTCTTAGATTGTCCAAATATACAATAACACTGAATTGTGCCACTACTTCCTCATTAAAAGCCTGGGAATGGCGTAGCCCAGGTGATGGAGGTACACAGCTCTAAAAATAACTCAAAGCATCCTTTGCTTTAAAGTTCGGGTTACAGTTAAAGCAACAAAAGGAGTTCACATGAAACCATGGCAATTTCAAAGATTCTGAAACAATTTAGTTTTACAAAAGACTATGATATTCATACTCATTTGTGTGTATTACCATGCTTATTCACATTGATAGATGCCTGGATGATTAATTTCATTTGAGAGGTGAAGCAATGCTTTAGATGAATGTGTCCTTCCTCTCAACAGCTCTGGCTAGGCATGCCAGCCTGGTATGTTGCTGCCTGCCGTGCCAATGTGAAGAGTGGAGCCATTATGTCTGCTTTGTCTGATACTGAGATTCAAAGAGAAATTGGAATCAGCAATCCTCTTCATCGCTTAAAGCTCCGATTAGCAATCCAGGAGATGGTATCACTGACAAGTCCATCGGCACCTCCAACATCCAGAACAGTGAGTCCTGTTCAGCTAACTTTTTCTCCCCACTTTAAGCTGCAGGAGTCTGCAGAAAGAATTTTATAGTACAAGAGTGGCTCTGTAGTAACAGACACTTCACAATCAGGGGGAACAGTCCTTTAGAGACTTAGAAGGACCTATTCATCACTTGCTTGATTGTTAATCACTGTTATTTTTTGCTTTATCAGACATTCTTTTTTTTTTTTTCAAAGTTATGCTTTTGATTAACCTTGATGTTATCTAAATGATGAGTATTGAACATCTTATTTGTATTTTTCCCTGTACTTTTGCCTTTCTCTTCCTTAAAATCATCTCTCCCAACCAAATCAGATTGTGTTCCTCTTTTTTGTTTCTTTCTCTTTTATTTATTTTTTTTTCCTGTGAGGGAGGCAGAGGGAGGGACAAGAGAAGAGGGGAGAGAGGTTATATAGGAACACAGCTCTTTTGAATCTTGTTCCCATTCCTCTTTTTTGTGTCCTTTCAAATGTTATCTAATCAGTCAGATGGCTTTAGGTTCTTCATGCTTTTAAGAGAAGCAGTGATTGGAAACATGGAGGAAGAGTCTGGAAGGAGGAAACAGAGCATGTGCATTTGGGGGAGAGAGTGGCAGCAGACAGGAGGGAAGAAAGTAAAGAAGAAACACAGAAATACAAGTCTGAAAGGAAAAGGGAATATACCAAAAAGAACAAGAAAGTAGATTACAGGAGAGTAACAATATATGTGCTATAGATAAAAAGCACCTTTTAGTGGAGAATGAAGAAAAATAGGCCAAACTGATTAGAAAAAGAAACAAGATAACAAAAGGGGCTGAGGCTGAGAGGCTGCTGCTGATGATTATGAAAGAGGCAACAAAGACTATAACAACAACAACAAATAGGCTTGATCAGATGGGAAAGGTCATAGAAGTGAAGAACTTGGGTTTTTTTAAATTCTTCCTGAGTAGAAGCAAAAGCTGCCCTGCCCTGGAATGTGCATTTCTGAGTCCCAAATCTTTCTGCCCCCTCTTTTTCTCAGGAAAGGAGTTAATTTACTTCATCACTCAAGAAAACGCAGCAGACTTCCACACCCCATCCCTGTCTCATCTCATTGGCCTAGCCATAATCTGACTGAAAACAATAGGATAAGGAATAGGATAGTTTTACAAGTGAATTCTCTTGACATTTTTGATTCACAGAAATTCATGAGAAGTAATCATTATTTAGATTACAATATGAGCATGTGACATGCACAGAATATTTAGGCTGGAAAATCTTGGAGAACTGAAGCTTACCTACAGGCAGAGCCATGAGGTAAAGGTTGTATTTACCACTTGTGTGTGAAATGCAGCTTTAATTATTATTCTTGCCTTTGTGACGGTGTTCTGCTGGACTTCATCCACCAGTTCTAGTTGAAGTACTCCACCGCATCTATTCAAATCCTCTAATGAAAGATAAAAACCAAGTTGTCTAAAGTTGTTTCTAGTTGCAGCTCAGTAGAGGCAAGAACTCGGTTGTGCTGATGGTGATGCTATACGCTGTTAACTTACAGTGGTGCTGCCTTTCTTCTTTACCACTGCTTACCTAATGTGGATCCCACCTGCCTTCCTGCGGGCCTTGTCCATAGCCCTCAGGAAATGTTTGGGTGACCCATGAAGAAATGGAAAATCTTGCTGCTCCAGCTAAAACGGTTAGTCTTTCCACTTCCATTTAAAATGGTTTCAATGCTTGAAAGAGAACTAGGATGTATCTGCTTTAATGCAGATACCACATCTTCTGTAGGATGCTTCCCAAACATGCCATTAGAAAGTTGCAGGGAGTAGTGAAATTGAATTTAAAAGCCAGTTACATCATTTATCAACAAAGGAAATTAAAACTGTATTGCAATCACAAAACTTGCATGAGCCTAAAAGCAGTATCGGAGTTTTACAGTGTGTAACAGTTTCACTGCTGGTGTGAAACCTCATTTACTGAAATGAAATTAGTGCGGTTAAAGGCGCAACATTTCCCCTGTACTCTGCTCCTTATTACATCTTCTAAATACAGTTTTATATATGCTGAAATAGGAAGAATTAAGAAAAGGTTCGAGAATGGTCCATTACACAACTCAGTGTTTTCATTAACTCTGAGTCTTTCATGCCCATACTGTGTATTCATGCTCTTTGATTTAGGGTGCATGGAGTGCATCTTGTATTTATTGATTTTTGCCACATCTCTTCTTTGGGGGGACATAAATGCTAGCTTTTATTCAATAGTTCTGACTTTTATTTCTTTTACTTGGAACATATGCTATTTTAGGTTTTGTTTTTATCATTACATCATAACAACTCCATAACAGTGCTTCTAAAACATGATACAATACTACAGTGAGATGTCTGAAATATATACCTTCAGTTTGAAGAACTTTATGGTCAGCCCAATCCATCAATGGTGGGGGAGGTACTAAAGCTAAATTTTCATGCAATAAAAATTAATTTTTTCGAAATCTATGCTTGCTATACTATTTTAAGTTCTCCCATGAACATTCATGAAGCAGATTATCATAAATTATTTTTCTTTTACAACTAAGCTAATTTTCTATTTCATTATTGTTGGTAAAGATAAATACAAACATAACAACACTTAACTGACCAGAAGCAGAGTTGATCCTGTTTTACTGGCCAGACAGAAAAATGTTGGTTTGCCATTAAAAAAGTTATATAAAAAGCTCCTTTACAATACACTCACTAGAAGACAGCTTTTTATCCTGAGTGTTGCAAAACCTAACTAAAAACAAAAAAAGGCAGCTCTAATGCCCAATTTTGTAAGTAAATGGTTGTGTTTTGATTGTGAAATCATAAAAAGTGTTTAAGGTAATGCAGTAAAGTTTCACAAAGCTAGAATTATTTTATATCTTGAAAATTTAGCTAGATATTCCCTACTAAGATTTTACGGTACTGGTCTTGTAATTTTTAAGGTAGTTTATCCCAGGGCATTGCCATTGACTGGAGTTGTTTTATCAGCATATACGAGATATATGTTTTTATTTGTAATAAGATTAACATATGCATGAAATCCTTATCTTTTTATAACTTATTTTTATTGTCTTTTTACCTGCTTTACTAATTGCTTCCTGCTGATAACTCAGAAGGAGTCTGAAGAAGGCAGCTGGGCTCAGGTATGACTCTTTCACATGATTTTTTTTTTTAATGGAAAGCTAATAATAATATAACTAATAGTGTATCTGTATTCATAGAGGAGTATAATATTGTGACAGTATCTCAATGATTGAATCATGATTTACACATTTTAGAGTTCTTGCAATACAAAGAAAATACTCTCTGGACGGGTTTGCTAGGTAAAGCACAAAAAGGTATGTATGCTGTAGATATTTTTCTTAAAAGAAATGGCTACATTCCAGAGATGTCTTCTACCTCCCAGCTAAATCTTGAAAACACATGTCCCTCAATTTTGGGTACAGGCTAATAAAATATGCCAAGAGTTTGAGAGCTAACATTTCTAAAATCCCACCAAAATATTTTTTTTCTTAGAACAATTGTATAAATTAAACCCAAGTATCAGTCTACGAGTAGTCTTGTATAATTAGGAACTAAATTTTTCATTTTAGTTAGACTATCTGTTGCTTATATTTTTCAACTTTTCTCTCTCTCTAATATATGCACACTCTTACATGATCTTACTGTCTTTACTTATGGCATTCCTTTTCTCTACAAAATATCACAAGAATGAGAGATGAGGGAAATATATTTTTCCCCAGAGAAAATATATCTTGTTCACATTCTGTTATTGTTTTGTCTATAATAACAGGAGACATTGAAAACAAAACTTAAAAGATAGTTAGGCTTGAAAGTAATGCTTAAAGCTGAGTGCAATCCTGTTGAGCAGATGCTAATCTTGCAATTTGAGTTCTTTCTTTTGTTAAGTTTTAGTAGTACAAAATAATTGACAATAGTGAGATGTAAAATCTGTTTTACATTGTAATTGTGCAACCTGTGTAAAACCAGCTCAGCATGAACAATGAAATAGCTTAATGCCTGAATGCTAGCTTCAAGGAGGAATCTAGTTTTCTCCTATCTTAAAAAAATTATTTATTTTTCATAATATCAGCATAAATGTTTCCTAACACAATATGGGGCCATTTCCCCTTGTCCTGTCACTTGTTACATGGGAGAAGAGACTAATCCCCACCTTGCTAAAACCTCCTTTCAGGCAGTTGTAGAGAGCAATAAGGTCTCCCCCGGAGCTTCCTTTTCTCAGACTGAACCCCAGCTCCTACAGCTGTTCCTCATAAGACTTGTTCTCTAGACCCTTCACCAGCTTCATTGCCCTTCTTTGGACATGCTCCAGCTCTTTAATGACCTTCCTATAGTGAGAAGCCCAAAACTGAACATGGTATTTGAAGTGTGGTCTCAGCAGTGACACATACAAGGGGACAATCATTTACATAGTCTCACTGGCCACACTGTTTAATAATGTTTGCTTGCATTTAAAACCTAAAATTGAAACTACGATTTCTTACTACAAATAACATGCTCAATATTTACAAAAATAAAACAACAGCACACAACAGGCAAAACTGCAATCAGTGACAAGTATCTCACAGTGGCTTCCATAGGCTTCCATATCCACTGTCAAAAGTGATGTTAAAATGGTGAAAAAATGGAATGGATTTTTTCTTTTTAAGGCAGGATATCTAAGCTCTAGGAAGTCTCACTCGAAAGAAGCATTGAAGATAAAAATTCTGTCTTCAGTCTGTGGTGCAACCTTGAACAAACCCAAGAATTTATTTCCCCTCTCCCCTTTTTTTATCTCTGTGTAGACCCTGGCTTACGGTGATATGAACCATGAATGGATAGGTAACGAATGGCTCCCCAGTCTGGGTTTACCTCAGTACCGAAGTTATTTTATGGAATGCCTGGTAGACGCGAGGATGTTAGATCACCTGACAAAGAAAGATCTGCGTGTGCACTTAAAAATGGTGGATAGCTTTCATCGGTATGTTGGTGTAGACTATACCTGTAAAGATGTTTACATGTCTGACAAAGTGCTCAATGCTGCACAGAATATAACCACTTACTTTTGGTGTTCTGGTGTGGAAAAACACAGAAAAGTGAGTGTTGAGTGTCAGAAGTCTGAACTGAGACAGTTTCCATTAGTAATAGCAACCACATTGCAATTACGTCTCTCAAAACTAAAGCATTGATAGAAAAATTTAATAATGAGTGGGGAACCATTAATATGTAAATAAAACCTTAACAATACAGAAACAGTAGTAATTTATTAAGTAGTTTAAAGTATCAGAAAGTGGTAGACTAAGATATGAAGCCATGAGATCTCATAATAATGAAAAGTTACTGTGCGTTGCACATAAAAGCTGTTAACAGTACAAGCAAAATGACATTTTTTGGGGTTATCTAGGGATATAGCCAGGAAGCTAAATGAGAAATATGGAAATAAAGGCATTTAAACTTTAGGGAGAATGACATTTATGTGACAAATAAGTGATTATTTTTTTTAATGCACTGTCTGATTTGTCACTTTTTTGAAGCCTAATTTGACAAAATGTTTCACTGCTTGCAAGGGCTGACCTTTTCTGAATATGATTTTCAATGCTTTTGGTTTCTTATGCTAGAACATTTATTCAACCATGCTCATTTTGGCTTTGTCAATTTCATTTTTCAAGTCTGTGGAGTTTCTTTAATGGTTTTACCCTCCCCTCTGTCCTCAGGATTTGCTAGATAGGCACCATGAAACACCTAGTGAAACACAGAAAATACATCCTACATATGTTCCCATTTTCAAAATTATCTCTTTTTTTAACTTTGTAAATGTTTCTCTTTAAATAACAGAACAAGCTTGCAATACGGAATCATGTGTTTAAAGAGGTTGAATTATGATAGAAAAGAACTGGAAAAGCGAAGAGAAATGAGTCAGCATGAAATAAAAGGTGATAGTTCCTGGGAATTAATATGGGGAATGTTTCTTCTTTTGAAGCTTGACGCTATTAACCCCTTGTCATGCCGTTTTAGCAAAGAATTTAAGCATGTTCTTTCAGTAAATCTTAAGTCCACCCGTCTTCAGAACACAAAGTATCTCTTTAAATTAGGCACAGTTAAGTGCTTTGCTAAATTGGGGCTGCAATTCTGCATGGCAGTTTGATACATATACTTTGCTAAATTGGATTCTGGGGACAGATCTTAGCTTCTTTCAGTCTCAGTAGCAGAAGGCTAAATATCTTGTAGCTCAATAGGATGTGCTGGGGGCAACAGGGGAAAATGGGAGCACTCAGAACCCTAGCACTGTGCTCAGGCTTTTGAAAACCTCTGCCTTTGATTTCTTACTTCAAAATATGTATCATAGCAAATGTTGCTTGGAGGGGTAGCCACTGAGGTAATTGGTTGGTATATAAGAATAGTTCCTAATATAGCTGGCCTTATTAGAAGATTTAACAGTTGCTTTTAAAGCATTTTTCTATGTAAAGGTCTCTAGAGCAGTTGCAGGCTTGCTGTGTGGCTCTTTTTATAAACAACAGTCAGGGACGTTGGTTTTTTCCATTATCAGAAGTGAATCCTTTGTTTCCTTTAAGCATTTCCATCTCTGGGGAGTAGACCAGTTAACAATTTTCAAGCACAATGCTGATTGGAAGGGCTAAAATAAAATAAAAAAAGAAAATTGAATTAGAAGAGGGAAAGGCTACAGGGAAGGCATGCATTTGCTCAAGGCAGATGACTGCATGCACAAATGCAAAGCCATGCCTTAGATGCAGTGGCATCAGTGTCAGTCTACCTGAATGAGTGTAGCTGGAGACTGGCACAGGGGAATTGGGTATTTAGTTGCAAATACCAGTGGTACTTCAATGCTAGTCACCACTAGCACAAGGGTAATAACCCATAGCCTTCTTCACCCAACCTTCACCCTGTTGTGCATCATTCAGTTGGACCTGGTCCCGGGGGGGGGGGGGGGGGGGGGGTGTGCTAGGCGATCCCTGGGCTGCCCCCGTGTGTTTCGCGGCCCCCCCCCCCCCAAGCCTGGGTTGCGGCGGGTGGGTGGTTGGGGGGGGCTTCTCACGAGAACAGTT